>JASCZI010090977.1:26087-36088 GCA_036250425.1 Stylosanthes scabra
AAAAAAAGGTTGAATCAGTTGAAGTACTTTTAAGAAATTAAGAACATTATACCTGAAAATGCCCTGTCGATACAGATGAAAGAAGAGATGCCCTCCATTTATGAAGTCCAAAATCAAATACAACTTAGATTTAGTCTGCACATAAAATTCAATCAGACATAGCATTAAGGTTAAAACTGGCCAATAAAGTGTTTGATCTAGAATATAAGATAAGATAAGAGAAGCAGAAAAAGAAAATGAAAACATAATCCAAATGTTGTTCAAGGAGTATAAGCAGAAAATGACAGAATGATTTCTTCACATCATGATCCAAGAACAACAAACTTGTACACAAAGCTACAGTAAGAAGGAAGCTTTGTAAAGGCATCCAATCATGTATTCTGCCTAAAGCATTTGATTAGATTAGAAAGCAGTGCTAAAAAACACTAGTTTACACTGAATCAAAATTGAACTCATCTCTATACACAAATCTATCATCAATTTCATATAGTATGCTAGAAATTCACTGAAATCAAAAGAAAGAAAGAAAGAAAGAAAGAAAGAAAGAAGAACCTGGAAAGAATAGCGAAGCTGAACAATGAAAGGATGAACAACTTTAGTAAGAATATCTCTCTCAGCTTTCATGTAATCCACGTGGTTCTTCTTGATGATGGTTTCCTTCCTCATAACCTTCATCGCAAACACATCATCACGGCACTCTTCTTCTTCTTCTTCTTCTTCTTCTTCTTCTTCTTCTTCTTCTTCTTCTTCTTCCTCTTTCTTCTTCTTCCGTACAAGAAACACCTTCCCAAAAGAACCCTGACCAACAACCCTCAAAATCTGGAAATCCGCAGGCCCAATTCTAGGACCCACCTTCTCTTCATCCGGCACCGCAACTTGGTCGCTATTGTGGATTTCATTGAGAGGCAGCTGTTCGGATTCTTCTCCCTCGCTCTGGGAAGAGAGTTCGTTGACGAAGGAGAGAACGGGGTTGGAGGGTGGGGCCACGCGAGGGGAGGGACCCACGAAGGAGTGGGACCTACTGTGGATCACGTGCGGGCTCATTGCAGCTGAGGCTGGGGCGGTGTTGGTTTCGTCGTGGTGGCCGAATACATGGGAAAAGTCAAATTCATCATGTTCGTTGTTCAGAGAAGAAGAAGAAGAAGGAGGTATGGTGAGGTTGCTGAGGTTAGCAGCCATGAGAGAGTGGAGGCTCTTCTTCTGAGATGTGGAAATCATTCTGTTATTGTTGATTCATATTCATATTGATTGGGGTTTCATTTTCAGGGGAAACCAAAAACAGAGACAACGCTAGCTACCAATTATTGTTATTATTTTTTGATGCATTCACCATTCACGATTCACAGAATGAATCATGGGAGGAAGAATGGACCGGGGGATTCGTGGGCTTTTATTATGTTCAACATGATTACGCGCTTTTCACGTGCTTGAGAACCACTCGCCCTTGCCCACCCATAATTCATCTCATCGTGGCTACTTTGGATTTTGTTTCAACTTTCTTTCATTCTCAATTTACATCAATGTTACTTCATATATTTACGATTTTAGGGAGAAACCGATCAAAAATATATTTAAGCTAACCAACTTGCACTAATCTAAGTAATTACTTCACTAGTCAATTTAAAAAAGTGTTGATATACATATAATATTCCATTGGTTAACGTCAAATTTTTAAAAAAATTTCAGATCCATGATAAATTAATTATTAACTTATTTGGAAGATACCATAAAATATATATATAAGCTTGTCACTGCATAAGAATCCCACACTAAATTTGTCTTTTTGTATTTTAGATAAAATGCAAGCACAAATGATACATATAAAGGTTAAACTTATACTAGTGTAAGTATTTTTAGCTTACACCAATTAATATTCAGTTAAAAAATTCATCTATATGTACACTAGTCTTTTTTTTATTTTGATTTTTATGTTAAGGCACATTATTTTTTACATTATAGGTAAATGATTTTATGTTATCTTATACAATACGTTTTGTAAATTTTCTATGCTAATGTCTACATTTTTTTTCGTGTTGTATATAAAATGTAATATAGAATATACAAACTACAGTGATACATATAACATTATTAAAAGTGAAAATTTTATTTTGCAATAAAACATTAATAACTTTTGTTTACCCTAAGCTCTTAGCTTAAAATTTCCAATCACAATGATGACCAATATATATCCAAGTCCAAGCCAACAAAACAAATTTTATGATTAAAGCAGCTGGCATATTAACATCTCATACATGCGGCAGTTTTTCACTTTTAAGAGCCCTAAAGTTTGCAAAATCAACATTCATTTCATATTTCATATTTAAATAAAATAAAAATATAAAAAATTTCAGCAACTTCCATTGTCCACTATATTTCCCCACCTTTTTTTTTCCCTGTTTACATTTAACTTACAATTGTATGGCAAGTAACTCAGCCCCCAAAAATGAAACAGGACAAATGACATCACTCACCAATCCCACATCTCCAGAATATAAGACACAACACCTAATATAATTTCTTCCAGCCAACACAACAGAATATGCAGGGGCAGGAATTCTCCTAAAAAATTGGAGAATGATAATTGATTAAAAGAGGAAAAGAAAAAAATGAAGAATATAAAAGATAATACACAACAAACTAGCCTAAACAACAGACAAGGCCTAATCAAAATGGCCCCCTCTATCACAGGCATTTTTACCAATAATCTATGATACAATCCCCAAATTCAACTCAAGGGGTCTCAAAGCTTCTTGAACTATTTCCTGAACTGCTCTATTCCGTCTGCAAACATCGGAGAATTCTTCAACAGGAACAATTAACCCATTAGTATCACCTCCAGATGCTGCATCCAAAAGGGCGGCTAAGAATCTTGATCGCTCCACATCGGTGATAGCTGTTGATGGAATCAACAACACGCTCTCTTTTGCCCATTCCAGTGCTTGTGACCCATATGCTCGCGTTAATGCCAGTAATGTATAAGATACCTGAGACAAATTCAGAAACAAATAATTTGCAAGTCATCCTTCCATCAATTTTTGTATAATATATATGAAAATTAGAAAGTTATGTCAGCAATGACTTGAAAAATTACCACATCAACTCGAGATTTAGGAAGTGCTCCTGTTAATGAGGCAACCAAAATTCTGGTGATGCTGGCGCCACGAGGAATAATTATACGATCTCTGGTTGGTATAAATTGTGCCCCCATTGCAGAGTTTGCAAGATCAAAAATGTCGGACAAGAAATGCAATATTGACTTGGAAGCCTCCCTACAGAAGATTATGCCCAACATAAAGAACAATGCAATAACCGCTAGAGAATTGGTGCATGGTTTGACATGTAATAACTGATGGTTTTCCAAAAATTACTCCACTTGTACATAACATCTTATCCTTTGGCAATTCTATGATTTACGAGATGCAGAAGTTACTTATGTCAATAGCTATCCTTGATGACTTGACTTCATAAAAAGTAAGCAAAACAAACGTGTTACATCAGAGATTCAACACATAGTATTTATTATGATAAAAAGTGTTCACACCTTCACTTTAGTAGGTAAGTAAGAAGTGAGACAAGTTTTCTCATGTTTGACCAGTTGCTAATTCATTGTGGAATCGAATGATTCATAGATTGTGTTGAAGATTGGGTCTGCCTATATTTTGATAGACTTTTTCAACAGGATATTAATGGATTTGATAGAAGGGGGTCACTGCTTGAAACTGTGTGCCACATCTAGTTGTAGAGGAATGCTCAAATCCTTTCAAGGTATGTCAGTTCCAAAGTGTGATAAAATGTGGTTCTAGGCCTGTATCTAATTGCTCAAATCCTTCTTAATGAATTTCTAGAGACATAAATACCATTCAAAAAAACATTGGATTGCCTTTCGAGGTTGTTTTGCTCTCGGGCTTGTTTGCGTGTGTTTCAAGGTTCTCATGTGTGTGTGTGTGTGTGTGTAGAGAGAGAGAGAGAGCAAGAGCCAATACCTGTGTTGTACTGTGATCCCAATCATAGAGCAGTCAACTAATGAAGGAAGAACAGGTGATGGAATAAATAGTTGAGGACAGTAGCGAATACATCTTGAGGCCAACAAAAAGCAATCATCTGCTATATCAGGTCGAGCTGTGAACTCCTGCAGCAAGAAATAATGATCCAGCTTGCCACACTACCACTTCATATGTTGAAAAGAATGTGCGACATGGATCATACCTGAATACTTGTGAGAAGACGGGTGGTGTGCTGGAAGAGAGCCTCAATCAAATTCTTCAAGTAGTCAGCACAAGATGGATCTGAACCAAAAATCTGAAAAACCAATACACACACAATCAACATAAATTATAGCAAACTAATTCACCAATTAACATCAATTGCGTACTATCTATAGTCAACGGTAGAATCATGAGATGCATAACAGTCAACTTTTGTTTATAGAATATAAGAAATTCAGTTGAGATTTGAAAAATCAGAACATGGAAATAGAATATTAGAATTTTGCCATACTAAAAACACACACACTAAACAAATTTAAATAGGCATAGAATGTTGCCATACTCCCAAGTACTCATAAAGTAGCCAACAAAAGTCAATGAAATTAAGACAATCCCCTTTGCCTTATAGAACAAAACATGGAAAATTCCACAGGCATACTAGAGATCTTCATCTAATATCGAGAACCACTTCTAGACCAAAGGCACTACTAAAGCTAAAATCATGTATAACTTACACAACATATTGTCACTAGAAACGGTGACAAAAAAGCCAGGATAAGATAAAAATACCTTTATAACTTCACTGGAAAGATAAAGAAAGCATGGTTGGTGATGCTGCCTATATAGACTCTGAATCTCTTCCAGCATGGCACCAATGGTAACACCCATGAACCTTCCAGATGTTCTCACCTAGAAACATGGGATAGAATATTGCCAGAGCATTCATTATTACAAACTAATCTTTTTCAACGTTGACAATGCATAGAACCAGAGTTGAGCAATTGTACAGGCTCTTTAGGAGGAAGAAACCACCTGGGAACTGGCATTAAATTTTAAATTTGTATCATTGACATGGCTGAGAAACAGCCAACTAAAAACATAGCTTTCTACACATGAGAAACGTAGCATATCATGTTCTGTCGCAACATGGTGAAATTTCATGCATAAACATGACGGATCACAGAATCAAAATTGGAGAGGGCTGATTCAGGCACAACAAATGTAATATTAATAAGAGTGTTAACATTAGTTTCCTAATTCAGTTGCACAAGTCGATGGTAATTTATGCCTACTTGATACTGTTGTTGTTGTTATTTTACATTGAAGAAATATAGCGAAGTTAACAGTTTAGCTTACTCACTGCATATTTACATGCTCTGCATAGAGATTCCATTGTTCTCATGTCCCAGGCACGACTGGCAAATTATCATAAAAAATGCAACAAATAAATGAATGAACAAACGAATCACAATGATAATAAAAATAGGGAGGAAAAAGAAATTATCGAAATCAGAAGAAATTTGGTTCACTTACAGATCAAAAATAGCTTTGAAAATAGGCCAGTGCCTTTGAATATTTTCTGCCACAGCTTCAGGATGGTTTACATACCTACAAACAGAAACAGTGTTCACAACTGTGAAAAAAAATTGTTTAAGACAACACAAGGCTGGGGCCTGGCCTTGGGTGTGTAGCCATAATATAAACTCGAACACACCTAAAGATGTAAGCAAATCGATCAATGTGAATTGTTAACTGACGAGAAGGTCGTTTGCTTAAGATCTCCGGACCTTGATTGATGGCTTCCTGATGGAGCAAAATGTTTAAAGTGTGAATAATTGAAGAACTTGTATGACAAAAACATCCTTGTAGACCAATACCAACCTGTAAAGGAGATATAATTGGTATGCATAATAAGTCAAGAGCTATCTTCGCATCATCTGGAGGAAGTTCAGTAACAACCACACTGCATGGGAATTATAATCAACCGCATCAGTCAAGATAGAATCAATCACAAAAATACTACCCCTGTATATTTCAAGGATCCAAAATACCTTAGGGCCTCAACCAGATGCAATGAGTCCTCAGCAGGGACTTTGAAACTATCTTCCCCATTCACGGTCCTATTGTACATAACAAACAGACCCTGAAGCATTCCAGAAACCTTTTTCCGGCAGTCTGAAACATAACCAAATCATTTGATACATGCTGAACATATATATTGAATACTGAAAAAAAAGTTTCAATTAAAACTTTAAACAACTTGATGCGAAATCTGAAAAAAAAAATCTCTCCATCTTAATTCTTAGTAGTCTTCAATCTCAATTAATAAGTTCCACAAAAAATACTGGAAATTAATTCTAGCAGATACAACAAATTTATTTATTGGTATGAGGTGACAGAATGCAAACATTGAGGAGCATAAGGAATAATCCAAAACAAAAAACCAAAAAAAAATAATATATATTTTTTAAGGAAAAAAAAGAGATCAGTAACAACTTATTCAATTACTTGCAGATTATGAGCCGTGGACCAAATATAACCTAACACTCAAATCTAACCCAGAACCGAGTGACATGTGAATAAATATATCCTTATTAGATCCCTGTGCATAATATATCCTTATTAGAACCGAGTTGCATGTGCATAAATATATCCTTATTTAGCTATTATCCTCTTTCAAAAATTCTCCTTCATCTACTTCTGCATCTTTTTTTATATAATAGGAAAATTAGATCCCTGTAGTACTTTCTTCAAACACAATCTAAGCATAAATAACTTTTATTCCCTAATAAAAGCACGAGAAATTTTTGCCACTACGTATGAAAATAACAGAATCAAACACCACATGCAAAATGCCAGTGTTCACTTAGTCAGAAGCACAAAAATTAAATAATCTTAGTCTTCACTCTTCATCATGTTGGCACCAACTGTTGAAACTCACCAAAACAATTCTTCAAGTTTCCAACAAGCACACAAAAAGTGAATGAATATGCTCAAACAGTTAACTATACCATCACAGATGTGCCTAGTTGCCAAAGCAGCAGCAGCTGCACATTCCTCGGATGTACCCATTCCTTTCATTAAGATATCCAAAACTGAACGTAGTATGGGCTCTCCACATGATGCAGAATCAAGCCATTTTGAATAAGCTCCAATTGTTAAGCACACTAAAATTATGGAAAGAGCAGATAAACAGAAATTTAATTAGTAAATTTGGTATTAAAATTCAAAAGGAAAAGCTACATCATTAATTGTACACGCAATACAAGGAAGTGGCACTGAGCCAGGAACTAAGAAGGTATAGTTGGAAATAATTAAAAAATAAACTTTTAGAGAGGATAATATGTACGTTACCAGTCTGTAGTAACTGGGGTTGAGGGGGAAGTTTTGGAAGCAGAGCCATGATCTGCATGAAATATGAATATACATAATAGTATGCATAAGCTATCATTAGAATAAGTTCAGAACTTCAGATATACACATTGTGCAGCTAGTATGGTGGTGCATCTGTAAAGACCATGAATCATGCTAGAAAGTTTTTTTTTTTTTTTTGAGTGATTAAAAGTTTTGGCTGCTAAACCTTACATGAGTAGTCAAAATTAAAAGTTATTTACAAATCATATTATCACATAAAATTCACATGACCTTTTGCTGGCCATTAATGTTAAAATTTTCTCCACTACTGTTCATTATCATATTATATAGTTTTAGTATCTTTGTCCCCATCTCCACAAGGAAACATGATTTTGTGTCTGTTGTCCTTGTACTTCTGTTGCAGGGAAATGAACCAATTTCAGCCTAAGGGCGTTGATTTCAAAGCACAATAAGTTATATCACATCTAACATATAAATCTCCATAAGTTCATATCCAAAAGAAAGAAACAAAAAGAGGGAGGGAAAAAAAAGGATAAATGCTCATAGAATTTCATCCCCATCAAGACAGAGATGTAATGACAATGAAGGATTTTGTGATTGATGTTAAATATCAAGAATCAATTGAAATAATCAAACTACGATAGGTTTAAATCATGTGGCCATACTTGGGATAGATTAATATAATAACTGTTACAAATTTTAGTGAGTAACAATACCTGAGGCATTACTTCAGCTTCAACAACTGAAACATAATTAGATATAGCCCGAATACAAAATAAAGCAGCCTCTGCTGGACGCCAATCCTTGTGTTCATTATTACCATGTCCAGCTACAGCCTAAATTTTAAGTACATAACAAAATTTATGAGTTACATAGAAATGACTCAGTCTCCCACAATTAGAAGATCCACTATCAATAGAGACAAAGCATTTTCAATTCAGCCACTTATACAATACACACCTCGAGGAGTTTCATATATAGAATCCTTAGAGTAGCATCACCGCCAAGAACCGATGCTGCATCTGTTAATACATCGGCAACAGCTGAAACAACAACTTATAGTTAGCCTGATATAGAAAACATCAAATTCTGGTTAAGGCCTTACAAAGAAAAAAGTTCATAAGTAGCTTAAATAACCTGCGAGGCAGCAAACTTAAGCATTAGTGGTAATTTTTTTAATGAAAGAATGTGGCAAACATATGCAGTGAGCACCTACCATGAAAACATAACTTTCATCTGCTACAAATAAGGTCACAATACTATCTATTATCACATATCATATTAGAATGCCATTTATCAACAAGCAGTTTAATGCTAAAGTGTGCACTAATTTTCTATTTCCAAAAGAAAGAATGTAATATCCATATATCACAGAGAACCAACTGCTACTACTGAACAGTCATATTGATAAGAGTTAAGACATGAAATTCGAAACCACATACTGCTGTTGCCTACAATGTTGAAACAATTCAGCAATAGTAAGGCAAAAATATGGCTCTATGACTTAGTCTGCAAGAACATGAAAATCCATAACTTGCCTTTAGTGCATTGAATTATCTATTACACAAATAATGGGGAATTGGAGATTGCCCCATTCGGTATCCAAATTTTATGCTCCAAAAATGCCCCTCTAATCATCAAGTATATAATTTTTTTGTTACAAAGCTTTTTCTTTAATAACTTCCAGGAAGTTAAGGCAGGAACTAAGTGCGCACACACTGCTAGCAGTAATAGTGATGATACTAGTAATAATCTCATTACCATATTTTGTCTGCTTAAATTCCTTAAGGTCCTCATATGATAGGTCTTGATAATCTTCAGGATACTGAACTCGGAAGCTAACCTGCAAGACATACATGAATAACATGAAACTTTTAACAACTACAAAAACTAGTCATATATAGAAATAAGTACAATTTCTCATTTGATCACACAATATATTATGTATCATAATGCTACAACAATACTGAGAACAAGTTCATAAATATTACTACAATACAGGTTGTACAAATTTTTATCTGATCTACAAAAATAATAATAATAATAATAATTCAAGGTAGCACACATAATCTATTGGTGCTGTGTGGAAAATTTTGATGCCTAGTTTTTAACCTGGAAGACTTACCAGGGATACAAGTGACTCATATGCAGGACGGAAAACCAGTAGCCTCCTATTTCTCTCAGCTTCAATCGATGCTTCATTACCATATTGAACGTAGGACTCCCTGCCAGAAAATTTTATATACATTATGATCAAGGAATGAGCAAGTATACTATGTATACTTTCAAGGGAGAAAAGCACCTTCTAGTCAAGTTCAACTGAAGACAGTGCCAAAAGTTAAAAGTCATTGAAGCGATATCATATTCTGGATGGGATGCAACTTCCAACAATGCATGCACTATTAACATTGATTCATTTGACCCTGGAAAATTAATTAATCACAACTAAGATCCAATAGACTCAACATCACCAAGAACCACGAGCAACTTGTCAATGGTCCAAAGTCATTCAAGCTATACACAAGAGAAAGCACAAATGATTCTCAGATAGAAACCAATAAAAAATTATCTTATAAACATACCAGTTGCAATCAATTCCACATATGAATCACCCATATCCGCAAATAACCTAGCAATTGC
>JASCZI010090977.1:36098-50562 GCA_036250425.1 Stylosanthes scabra
CAAAAGGATCATGAATAGAGTAGACCAATCAGTAATGTAGGAAAGCAAGTAATTGCCTTTGAACTATTAGAATTTGGTAACATATAATGGAATAATCATATTCCCTAAACATTATTATATGCACCAGTGAGATTTAGAGACATCAGAATGCAAGCATGTGAGCATGTGCTTGTAGTATAATGTATCAAAGCTTAAATTCAGACAGACATTATGAAATATCAATACAAGATAATGGAAAAATATTTAGCAGAGGAGAAAGGATCCAAGAGCATGTTGCATTCGCTACTTGGTGTTCATAGCATGCCAAAAAACTATAGTTGCTAAACTAAATAAACAGAATAAGCACCACGAACAAAGATGGGAGAAAATGACATTATAGGAGTAGTAGAGAGTACAATGATATGCAAATAGATTGAACTAAATCATCAATAACATGACCAAAAGCATAATGATATACTTAGGAATATGATTATAATCAAATAAAGAATCGTGTATGCCCCAAAGCAAACAGAATGAGAACTCAGATAAGTGTTTACCTTTGTTGAATCACTAAGCTGGGTTTTAAGATTCATAACTTTAGGTACAATTACTTGAACTAAGGGCATATTTGCAGAAACACCATCAATACCTCCTGCTGCCGTATAGTGTATTAACTCAGAAATCACTGTAATAAGTAAACATGATTAAACTGAAGTTATGGGGTAAAAGTAAAAGTGAAGCAAGAATATGTGAAACTACCATGACTTCAGCAATTAGAGAACCCAATTCAACAGTCACTTAGATACTTTATAATAAAACCATAATTGTGATATAAATAGAGACATTTCAATAGCTACAACAATTTGGCCACTCGTGTACATATTTCCTCAAGTGAACAGCAACATTATAAATCTTTCTTTTAAATAAAAATGAAATTAAATAATTAAAAGAAACATTAATTTAAGAAGAAGAATGGAGTAAAATGTTACAAAATTAATAGTCAATCTGGCAAGAGCAAAAGGTCAACATTTTTAATGTTTCCAAAACAAACTTGAGCTTTTGACGCAAACTGAAATGCATCCCATTTTTTGGATAAATAAAATGCATTGACTATTAATTATAAAGTTAAAGACTAGGAATCCAAATTATAACATATATTATATTAATTGTATCTTAGAGAGTACCTTAAATGATATCTTACGAGTAATTTCTATACTTCCTTAGGATGAATATCAAACTTCATACTATTCATTAGGTTATATTATTATTATTCTTCCTTCCTATATTTCATTGATTAACCAACAAAAAGCATATAAATATTTAATGAAAATAGAAAATCATCAATATTTTCCCAAGCTATCATACATACCATTTACAGATGCCTCGGAAAGAAACTCGGAATTCAAGCTTGATAATGCTGTAAGAACTAATGGATGGGTACAGAGAACAGATCCAGGAATCCTGTATAAACAAAAATTTAAAGAGAGAAAGTAAAGCCAATGAACAAGACACGCATAAATCCAAGATTAATGAAGTTGTAATATTCAAATTAAATACATATCTCTCCCATATTCTTCATTAACTTCATAAATCCTTCCCAAAAAAAACATTATACAGCAGTTGTGGAATGCATCTATGCTTTCCATCATTTTCACTTGACGAGTTGTCTGTTTCTATAACTTGAGATACTCATTCCTTTCAACATTCTTCTATTAAAAAAGCCAATGTGCATATTTATTGGGGAGGAAAAACAAACTTATCACCCCAAAAAAATAACTAAATGCTAGACAGAAAGCACAATCATCTAACAAGCTTCCTCCAATACACTACACAATTCAGATTATTCATTTATACAAAATAGTTCTTGAAAATTTAAACTCGATCAGAATAATATATTAAGTTACTGGCAATACATCCAATATATACGACTTAGCCAAACACATTTAATACATAAGGTGGGAAAAAATTTAATACCCATGTTTTAGGCGAAGCCACGAAGCAAACGCTTCAAGAACCTGACATGTTAACAAAAAACATAAAATAAAATAAAACCACTTAGGGATAGGGTTAAGAAAATATATATACAAAATACAATAATTCATTGCCCACCTGCTCTTTAAGCTCAGAAATAGCCAAACAAGCTGTCAAAATATTAAGAGCAACCTCTATTTGAGAAGTAAGCTCTTTTTCAAATTGACGACGCCTCTCAGGGCGAGCTGCTATCTTATAGTTTAAAACTTCCTGTTTATAAAGACAAAATAAATTAAAGGCATGCATGCAGAACAACAAAAGAAACAGTTAATCAACTTGATATAATTAAAAGACTTAGCACAATCATTTATATAAGAATCTTCGAGCTGCATGATGTTACTTGTCAAATAAAACACTATCCGACAAAGCAGCAACTTTGAAAATTATATCAACTTGTCACTTAGTCACTCAAACTTTAGGTATTTCTCTCATTAATAAAATGAAGAGATGACACATAATCCCACATATCACATGATGTACCTCAGGCAAAACTGTTAGTAATTCCAAGAATCCTGGTATATATTCCGGATGAGAATCCATCTCATCCCTAAGCCATTTCACTATACCACCATCTCCCCAATCTTCAGCAGGCACATGCACAGCCAATGCAGCGACAGCAATGCTAATCTATAAATGCAAACAATTTTGAAGAATACATTTGGTTACAGTTAACTTCCATTTAAATATTGTCAAATAATAATAAAAGTAAATGTAAGAAAAGATAGAAGGGTGCAAAGGACTTCCAGATATACCTGAGTTCTGACTTTTGGATGACCCTTGTGGAATTTTTTTAGCAAGTTCTGTGTTCAAAAAAAGCAACCATGAAAATAAAGCCTTAGCAATCTATTATTTATTGTACATACTAACACATCTGAATGGTCAGAGCTGACAGACATAAACAATTCTCCAGAAACCAGCACACACTCTCGGATAACCTCAAAATATTACAAGATGGATACTCACTCACATTTAATGAATCACGCAATGGCCGGAAAGCTGTGGAAGGTAGCTCCTCAAAGTCTCGTTGTACCTTTATCATACGAATTAACCACTCAAAAATCAACAAGAAAAAACCTTTAGGGGCAAGCCTTTTGAAGTAGCTCGTAACTCATAAAACAAGTAGAAGAAGAACAATGCTTACCTTGCTTCTCAAGGTCTGAGAACAAAATATCAAGGTTTCCAGATTGCTACTGGAATCATGTAGCAAATTATCAGCCACCTGCAGAATTCAAAATCGTCAACAAATTAACAAACACAGTATCAAAATTTCCTTTAGGCACTGAAGCAACTACTGAGCTCAGACCTCACAACCGAAAAGCCCTAAATCTACTCAAATTACAAGAGACACACAAATAAAAACGTTACACATGACTTCCAGCTCAGCTCGAGCTACAGAATCAACAAAAATCATCAATCAAACGCGATACAGCTCATCACCGATAATCAAGAAACCTCCCAGTCACTCACTCCAAGATCAAATCGTAAATGAAATCCAATACACCAGAAACAACAACAACAATAATAATAATAAATCAAGAAACCAAGGGGAAACGAATCGAGATAGCAGAGAATGGGATTCAATAGAGGACCTGCCACGCATCGAGAGTTCGCTGGAAATCCTGAAGGTAGCGATCGGCTTGCATGCGCACCGCATCATCGGGGTGATGGTACAGTGCATTTAGGGCTTCCTTCACAGTGTTCTGAAGGTCCATGCTCCAATTCAATCCGAATCGAATCGAACCGAATCGTAGCACCGATTAGGGAAACACGAAACGGAAGCTCAATCTCACTCTGGATTTATCAATTTTCCGCTTCTTCTGCTTCTTCTTCTTCTCCTCCTTTTTTTTTTTTTTTTTTTCCTATTTTGGTTTTGGGGCACACTGCGGGTTTTTGAAATGAAGTGTGCTTTGTTCTGTGTGTTGTTTGTTGATAAAGCGACGAAAGGGGTTTTTGGCGCCCGGTGAGGGGGAAGGGTTTGATAAATCTTTGGATCAGCGACCCTTATGAGAGAGCGATTCTTGGCCGTCTGATTTATTGACTTTGGCTGCGTAGTGCTTACGGTGTATAGAGGAAGCGTTGTGGACCGTGGGGCGCCGTCGGATCTGGACACGTGGTGGACGATTGAGATGGTTGGAGGAGTGGGTCCCGGTTCACAGACCGTCAATGCGTGATTCCCCGTTGGATGATGACCCCCGACCAGCAGCTTTATTATTATTTAAAAGGAAAAAAAAAAAAAAAGAGAAAAAACATATGTTAACAAAAAATATTTTAGGTTATAATTAGACAATAGTGTGACTCATTTTGAAATATAAATGCAGAAGATATATGGAAGCACAAGCACATGTTCATAGGTGCATTTGGCTTAGGGTTTAAACGGCATTATTTTGAAATTTAAAAAAAAAGTGTAGGTTTTTTTAGTGACTTAGAAAGAAGTGAAGTATTTGTGTGTGATTGAATGTAGTATTTTTCAAGGTAGTTGAATCGCAATTTAAGAAAATCGAATTACCAGGTCAAATTTTGAATCGTGAATCATGAATGGTATCGAATAGTAAGATTCATAAAAACATGATGTAATATTATAATATAAATATAATACCATAAAAAAATAATATTTTAGACTAAAAATTCACAAAATCATCAAATATAAAGAAAGTAAGTGACCAAATAATGGAGGATTTTTATTAATAATTCAATATTTGTTTCCTTTCCAAATTTCTAATAATTAAAATGCACATTTTGGCACATTATTATTATTATTATTATTATTATTATTATTATTATTTCTTTTGGGCATTGGGCTGACAAATAGAAACTAAAAGTCCACCTTGCCATCCGACCTAAGCATAATACAATGAATCCCATTTTAACCCTAATGTCAATCATGTTTTCTACACAGCAAAGAGTAGCAAGCCCTCTCACTAATAGATGGTCATACATTTGAGATAACATCTACACCCATAGAGTCACCCATATCAAAGAGATTGAGAACCGGATGTTGCTGTGACAAGCTCCAAGACTTCCACCAATAATCTATCCCACTGCTCGCCTTTCCTCTCTAATACGCTCACAAATTCCATTGAAGCAGCTCAAAGGAAGCCATTGATCTTCATTTTTAAACGCCATTTTTTATGCCAATGGTGGTTGTCTTCTTCGAATCACAACTCGTGAAATTACAATTTCGAATTGTATCGTGTGATTCACAACTTAAATCACTCAATTCCAATGCCTATCCAATTCACATCACTGATTTAAATCGCCGGCCCTTTGACTTGTATCGAATCGCATGATTTAATTCGAAATCGTGTGATTCGACTACCATAGTTTTTTCAATGTCCAAAAAAATATAGTATTTTCTAAAAAAATAATATATATCATTAAAAGTAACAAAGAAAAATTTAACAATACTTGTTATAACCTTAAAAAAGATTTCAGCACAACCAAGTTTATTACTTTAGTATTAAAAAATGAGTTTATTTATCTCATATATATCCTAAGCACACATGTTAAGATTACAATTCACAAATTAAGCAAATTTTTATTGGAAATACCAACAAAAAAAAATTGCATTTATTTTATATTCATCAAGAAAAAATATAGGGAGCACATGACTCACAGAGTCAATGGGAGTCCAAGGTACCAAAGGATAAAACCCTAATTCTAGCACGCCATTCTTCTTCTTATGATGGCGTCTCTTTTGCATGTTCTTATTCTTCTTAGTAAGAGGTGAAGAAAGGATTTGATGAGGCTTGGGGTTAGAAGAGGAGCGACAAAAAATCTCGACGAGAAGAACGACGAAAGCTAGGGTTTTGCCGGAACCAATGACGGCTTGAACTAGCGTGTGGAACTCGAACCCGAACTCCGATAAGGTTTCGAGAAGACGCTCTGATAGCGACGGATTTGGCTCCGAAAAGCGCGTCATGGTTAAGGCCTTGTTTGGCCTTTGGGAGCTCAAATTTCGTTGTAATGGTTTGTCGCAAACCTCCACACTTCATAGTCGCTTACTACTTTGTAACTACTTATCGTGCACTAGCCTTTTCTTTTTCTTTCACTCTTGCTGCTGCTGGGCCGTACAGCCGCCGCTTCATTTTCTTCGCACTTTCCTTGTTGTTTGTTGTCGTTGGTGGTGGTGGTGTTTTTATTTTCAAACGATAACTGTTTTTAGTTTATGATAATAACTGTTTTTAGTTTGAGAGGATAACTTATAATTGGATTTATTGACTCCTTAATAGCTCTCTAATATTGACTCCATAGCATTACTGATTCATTAAATATAAATATTTAAAACCTTCGTAATTTAGCATGTGATTTATACATTAGCTAATTCCTTGAAAAAAAAATTTATGATGATGAAACATGCACACCTAAATTTAATTATTAAGTTAGTCATCTACATATTAAAACACAAAAATTAAAATCAAGTTAATAATACATATACAAATACAAAGTGCTAGTTGTTTTCTGTATATGCTTAACATTTTTTAATTTAATTTCTTTTAAAAACATGGTGGAGAAGAGATAAATCCGTGGGAATAGTAAGAATAGAATGTGTGAAGGTAATAAAAAATGGATTTGCAAATACAGTAATAAATTGTAGAGAAGGATCTCTAATTTCCTAATTAAAGCAATACTAATCTAACAAAATAAAAACAACCAAGCAAAAACCAATGAACCACAACTATTTTAGATAAAGTAAAACTTTTTCAAATATGTGTTTATTCTGACCGTTATTATAGGTCAACCACCCTCCATGAACCGTTCTATTTCTTTCTATTCATAATTTCTTACCCAAAAATTAGTATCACCACCGAAAAAAAACATTCTTCACTTGTTATCAAATCAAAAATGGTTTCTATCTTCTTCCCCTGGCAATGTAGGCATAGGAAGTGAAAAGGGACACAAAAATATTAACAGCAATAATAATTATAATAACAAAATAAAGTTCTTGTGATCTTCCTTCTCTTCTTCCACTAATGTCAACGTCTCAACCGTCACAACACCCACCTCCATTGTTACATGAAACATTAAAGAAAGAAGAGAAAAAAGCCACCATGGCCACTAGACCAATTACTCGTTTTGTTGAGCAAAAACTGGGAAAGCTGCCACTCTTTTTGATGAGTGTGTTGCTTGAATGGGTGTTGATAATCCTCCTTTTCCTTGATGGGTTTATTGCACTTCTTGCTAATGAAATAGCTGTGTATTTTGAATTGCAAATCCCATGCTGGTTATGCACTAGGATGGCACATATTCTAGCTCATAGAACTCCAACTTTTTACTACAACAATTGCTTGTGTGAGTCTCACAAGAAAGAGATGTCTTCTATGGCTTTCTGCAACCAACACAAGAAGATCACTGATATAAGGAAGATGTGTGAGAAGTGCCTGCTTTCATTCGGAAAGGATTCCGATACAGAGACGTATAAGTCTCTTCTGGGGATCCTTCAGAGGGATCTAGACTTCTTTGTAGAAGATGGACAGAAAGTTAACCTGAATGTGAAGGATGATGGGATCATGCAGTTTGAGAGAAGCAGGATTCATAAGTGTGCATGTTGTGGAGCGGCATCAACCAAGTCTTCCATCTCATCAAAGGGGAGGAATTCAGGCCCACATTTGCGAGCTCCGGCCGCTTCACCACGGGCCCCCGCATCGAGGAATGAGGACTCTAGTGCTCCCGAATCGCCTCATATCCGATCCGCAGCACTCAGGCTTTTGTCGGAGAATGAAGATACCGCCGGAAAGGGTCTAAAGATCAGATGTAAGTATATTAAATTGTTTGATTGGACTTAGTTAGCCAAAACTACTTGTTCACATATAATTATTGTTTAATATTTATGTATAAATGCATGCATTGTTTTCCCCACACTTTTAATATGCATTTTATACTTAGTGCTGATTTGATGACCAATTGTTAAGGTGCTATTTTATGATTTACTTGCGTTCGAAGCAACAACGCCACCACTTTGGAGTGATATACCTACTTTGATAACATTTTCTATGCAGTAAGAGAAGATGCAAAAGGTACCTCTTTGCCTCCATTGGCAGAAGGTGAGGAAGGAAACAATGAAACCACCCCCAAAACAACACCCTCTTTTGCAAAGGGTATCAAGTTCTTTGGTGAGTCTCCAAGAAGTCCAACATTCCTAAAGGGTGGCAAGTTCTTCTGGCTCCCAATTTCAGACTCTCCAAGCAACAGTCCCAAATTATCAGCTTACAAGAAATCACCACTGGAGAAAACGGAAATTGCGGTCGAGGCTTCAGATGGAAGTAGTCACAGTAGGTTGTTTTGGGTTCCAGTTACAGATACAGCTTCAACAAGCACCAGCCCCAGATGGGCTATTAGGAAATCACCACTGGAAAAGACAGAATTAGCTGGTGATTCTAACGAGGGAGCTACTCAAACTGAAGGAGATGATCCCAACTCGTTCCTAAAAAGGCAGGTTCACATGGATCATAAATCACTCATGGCTCTGTGCATGGAGTTGGATGAAGAAAGGAATGCTTCGGCTATTGCTGCAAAGAACGCCATGGCGATGATCACCCGGCTGCAAGAAGAGAAGGCAGCATTGCAGATGGATGCTTTGCAATATCAGAGAATGATGGAGGAGCAGATAGAGTATGAACAAGAGAACCTGCAAGCAACCAATGAAATGCTTTCTAAACTTGAGGATGAAGTCAAAGCTTTAGAATGTGAATGCGATGTTTACAGAACCAAATTTGGAGCAATTCCTGAGGAAGAGATCAAGGAAGCTCAAGCATCTCATGCTGAAAACACTGAAGGAGGTGAGGATCATAATAATGGAGAAAATGATCCCAAGAAAGGAGTCAGAGCAGAGAAGACATATCTTCTTGGAAGGTTGGTGAAGAAGCCAGAAAGCAAGCCAGAAAGCAAGCCAGAAAACAAGACAGAGTTGGTGGCTGAAAGTGGAGACCAGACCTTACAAAATAAGAATGTAGACGAGACAGAGAAAAAGACAGAGATAAAGCTAGAGACAGAGACTGAGACAGGTGATGAAACAAACACTAGGTAGCTTTGAGGTTTCTACTACTAGTGACTATATTCTGGTGATTTCATTCCATCTCTCACAATGCCTGTGTTGTCTAGGATTTTACTAGTTTATATTACTATTTTCAGTACTTCCCTATTCTTATTATTAGGCAGCATGTTCTATCTCACATGTAATAAATCCAAATTATACTACTGCTGACTATGGAGTTAAGCAAAATGTTAATGTAACCTTTTGTAAGAGAACATTAACTTTGTATTTTTTTTTTATCTTTCTGCAAATGTATATTCTTATGTTTGATCTTACTGCAAACACACATCCATACTATTTATATTTCTATACTAAATGCTATTATTATTTAAGTACATAGGTTAGTTTTATATTAATTGCTATTAATAATCATATCTTATTCATGCTTACAAATATAATAAAATAATTACTATAAAACAATAGGAAAAACAGCTACCTGCTAATGCATCCTAAACTCCAAAAGAACAAATAAGGAGAGAAGTTACTCTATCATTCACACCAGATTATTATTTGAGACAAAAATTACACACTTATAGATTATTTGAGTTGCTTGTCATATGGTGCAAATGAAGATTAGATGCACTTCCTATAAAAGACATCACACCATGAGAATGGAAATACAGACCTAGAGCACTCTGCACCAATTGACTGGGTTGTTAATACAATATGCTAACCAAACAACTCCACTCTTTTTGCTTTTCCTTTCTTTCTCCCTTTTAAGTGGATAAAGGAAAATCGGCCACACTATTTGATATCTCATTCCCAATGAATCTCCTTCAGATTATGCCGCTCTATCGAAATCGCCGCCTAATTGCATATGCAGCCATCCAGCTTGTGATCCCTGAGCATACCCCCTGGTTGCTTGTGATCCGAATATCATTCCGGCAAGATCAAATGGCTGGTCACCAACCTGAACCTGTAGATCAACTTGTTAAGATCACAATATTGTCAATATTAAGAGTCCTATACAATAAAGGGTTTACAACGCAGAGAGTGAAGAAGACTATGTCCTAATTGAGAATATCTATCTTAGATAAACACTGCAGATTTTCAACATGGAAAGAGGGCTCATTAATATAGAACTGAGATTTGTTTAGCTAGGTCATCCCATGACTCAAATAAGTCATTTTGCACCTAAAAACCTAAAAATATGTTGAGTTATTACTAAAAAGAGGAATTAGAAGGAAAATTTCCCAAAGTGGAGCCAATATGAAGCCTAACATAAATTCATTATTGACTTCATTAAATGCATACAAAATTTATTTGGTTGTAAATTGGAAGGGTTACATAAATACATTCAGCATCATCATCCATTGATCACTTTGGCATAAGCATTTTCAAATTTAAAATCACTGAAATGTCAATTTTGTATTTATCAATCAATCTATTAAGTAATACACGCCTAAGGCCAAGGGACATAAATAAGAGATCATTTCATGAATGGATGATTCAACACATACAAAGCCAACAGCCCAGCATACATAAATATTAATTATAATTATAGTAAGAACAATAATAAAACCAAGAAAATGAAAAGAATGATATTGAGAATCCCAAGATACAGCATCTCCAGACAAACAGGAATATCAAAGAAGTTAGCAAATCCAAGATGCAGACACGAAATACATCACTGTTAAAAGATTATCGGATATTTCCTAAAATCAGGCTAACATATTTCAGCTTTGATGAGTAGTTTTGAAAACTGAATGGAAGCAGTCAGTTAAATATTCCAGTAGTCACAAAGAAGCTATTGAAGTAAAAAAAGCAAGCAGGGAAGTGAACACAAATCAGGACCATTTCAAACAGTCAGGTGGTCAAACTAAGTTTTTTACTTTCAGGTAATGGTGAAAATGTTGCTGTTTTGAGGCTCCTTTTTGTGCTTTAAAGAGAAAAGAATTTGTGTCATCCATGAGTAGCCCAATAATTGTTGCTAGATCAACTTACTGAAATGCCTCCTTTTATGCTTTAACTTTTAGCGAGTCTCTGATTTGGGAGTTGTAAGTTAAGTTCAAGGTGGCTTTTTCCACTTCTCCATCATGTTAAAGCTCATATTCCTCTGAAAATCCTATAGTCACACTAAACCAGCATTGCTTTCAACTTCATCATGTTTAGTGCATATTTCTATCAATGCCTTATCAGTCACATGCATACAAGTGATAATATTACTACATAGGCAGCCTGGTCCCATGGTTAAGGATTGAAAAACATAAGAAACTCTACACACTTGCATACTAGACATAAACATTTTATCAAGATGTACATATACATGAACAGAATTACAGATACATGGGAGGTCAAACCTACATAAACTCTACAAATGTGCCTCTCCTGAATAATAATAATAATATTGCAAACTTAGAAGAAAAGAAACCGTAATCATCAAAATTAAATCAATTAGTATTGATCAAAATTAATCGCACAGTAAGGGTGAGGCTCCCACACTTCAACAATTATACCTGGAATTAGTCCCTTGACCAGTTAAGTAACTGGTTCAACCATGTTTTCATGGAATCAATCTGTGCAGCAATTAACATGCTCAGATGAATCTGGATCCACAAATCCACAAACAATTTAGCTTGTTCTTTTCCTTAAGCCTCTTTTAATTCATATTTTAGGCAACAAAGAAAGGTTTGCAGGGTCCTGAAGATTTCCACAAACCATTCGAATCAGATATTCAAAACAACTATGTCAAGCATTCCTGCATGACTGCATCCCCGTTTTCTTCCTTTGCAAAAATTTCTCATTCCTTTCTCAATTTCATCAACCTTATTAGCCTGTTTATTATTTTCTGACAATATCAGCTGTGTGCTTTCTATTGTATTTTTGTTTCCTTATCCATGTATAAAACATCCACTTTGTTAGCCTGTTAGTAGTAGCTACACACCTCCTTATAGAATTTTATATTGAATTTCGCTCAACATTTTTCTCTGCCGAGCAGATTTAATTAATATTTTCAAGTTACTTATCACAACTTTAAGAGCAAAAAAATAAAAAAGAATGATGGCCTTACGTCTTTAGAAGGAAAATATTCAACAACAGAACTCAGGTTCAATCTTGAATTAACTGCTTCAAGCTTCATTGAAAGGAACTGCAAAAATAAAGATATACTGCACAGATTTAGATTCAGTGGCACAAATCAATCATGATAGACGAAACAAAGAGATCTACCTCAACCTGACGCTGCAGCGACTGTATGTAATTGATTATCTCATCTAGCACAAGTGCTTTTCCAATTACCTGAACAAAACGAAACAGAACGAAGAATAAATATTCAATCAGATCAAAACCTAAATTATATAACAGCAATAACAACACATCACTGATCCAACCAATACGATTATTACCTTGTTACATCCAGGGACTAAATCTTGAAGAATTTTCATCCTCTCACTAATCTTTTCTCTCCTCGCCTGCCAAAAACTTGTTATCATAAGCAATATGTGTGATGATCAAGAAATAACTTAGTCAACAAGCAAAAGCTCATTCAAAAACAGAGGAAAGAGAAAGTACTAGAAGTTAGGGGAAAAAATTTATACTCTCTCAGCGAGACTGTGGCTATCGGTAGCCTGGCCTCTCCTGGCTCTCACATGGATGAAGTCTTGTTTAGGCGGTTGCTGAGAAGAAGCCTTAGCGCCGCCGCTGTCGCTGCCTTGCCGAGCTAACTTGTTACCGCCAACTACCTCGGCTTTCGAATCTCCGACACGGTTCCCCTCCTGGAAGGATACTCGCAGTTTCCTATGCTTATTGCCATAGGAATCATCCTGCTCCAAACCAGAACACAAAATTCAGTTTCGAAATCCGCAAAAAAAAAAAAAAAAAAAAAATCGAAAACAAGTGAGTGAGTAAGTAAGTAGTTAGCTGAGGCGGTAAGAATTATTTGTTGTTAATTCTAACTAACTTACTGACTGACTAACTAACTAATCTAGCAGGGCGAACTGCATACAGTTACATATGAGAGAGAGAAGGCGAACCAAGTGATTGGCGGTGGCGGTGGTGGTGGTGGTGGTGGAGGAGGAGGGGGATGATTCCTTCCTCTTATGGTTGTGGATGGGAGTGAAGGTGGCGGTAGCGGTGGCGGGAGGCCAAATCTCGGAGAGGGAGTAAGAGGAAGGGTTGGCGGAGGAAAATGTGGAGTCGTTGATGAGAGGACCTTCCATTGTTATTATGATTCAAATTCCAACAACTTGTTGTTTGTCATTCAAGTTTTTAGGAATAAATATAAGTATAGTTACTGGGAATTAGAATTAGAATTATGATTGAAATATGAATACTGAATGAGGGTGTGTTGGTACTTGGTGGTTGCTACTAAGTAATTTATTTATTTTGAGTGAGAGAGGGAAAGAGTGGGGATGACGGTGACCGTGACGGTGACGGTCAAGGACACGGACAAGGACAAGGACAGACCAAGAGAGAGAATTTCTTTCTTTTTGCTGGGAGGTCCTGCTATTTATTTTTTTTATATATATTTATTTTAAATTTTCCCACCCTATCTCCAAATATTAAGGATGAAGGATTTATCACGGTTAATAAAACTGGATAAGACATAATTTGAATTTTTAACCCTTATTAAAATGAATAAAATTACTTAACTGTTTAAATAAACAAATAAGTTTACTACTTAACTTGGTGGTGTAATTTCCTCATGTTCAAGATCAAAGCCAGAAGACTGAACAGTGAACACCCATAAAAAATAAAAAAAATAAAAAAAGTATTTCAAGATCACGGCGAGGAGATTAACCTCTGTGGCGTACTGCGCCCACTGCGTCTCTTATCATTCCCTCGTCAGTTTTATTTGGAAAAATCTAATTATAGAAACAGTAACCATAAATTACTTCTATTTTATCTAATGATATTTAATTAAGTTATTTATTTTTATGTTAAATAAAAAATTATTTTTAATATTAAATATTATAAAAAATAATATAAAAATAATTTATTATTTAATATTAAAATAATATTTTATTTTTTATAAAATAAATAATTTAATTAAATTTGATTGAAGAAAATAAAAATATACCTAAAATTATTATTATAAAAATATGTTTGCGTACTAAATTCAAGTATCTCAATTCTAATCTAACAAAAATTACTTATTTTTGTTAATAGAAAAAGAGAAGACGCATTAAAAAAAAGGACATAGTTAAGTTTTTGGTGACTATAGTTAAGTTTAATCACAAACACAATTTATACACTTAAATATTTTTCTTTTATTTGATGATCCCTTTTCAACTTGTTTTTAATAAACTATTATTTCTATTCATAAAAATGTAAAATATTGATAAATTTATTTATTATTAAATTATAATTTTCTTTTATAAATTTCTCAAAAAATACTTTTCATCAATATAAAATTAACTTTATTTATTTATGGTATATTAAATTATTAATGATAGTCTTTTTTTTTTTTTGGGGGGGGGGGGGAGA
>JASCZI010090978.1:15698-38771 GCA_036250425.1 Stylosanthes scabra
ATGATAGAGCTCAGCAGCGGAAGCGACAAAATTATCATACACAAGAACAATATTCTAGTAACACTAACACAATGGCAGCAGCAATAATAGAAAATTAAATCAACCAAATCAACAACAAGTACACACCAAGATTTTTAGCGTGGAAAACCTCCTCAATGTGAGAAGTAAAAACCACGGAACGTTCAGACCAATGAAATAGCTCCACTATAATCAAATGAGGTACAACAGAGTTATAAAATATAACATAACTCGTGCATACAACCAGCCAAAACACCAAGCAATAATAGTTACAGAATTGAGAATGAAGAAGATAAAATACCTAAGAACAGGGGCTGCTTTCTAAGCTTAATATCTCTCTCCACAAAGCTCCGATCAAAATCTTCGCCGTTCAAAATGAAGAACCAGATGAGGCAAACATGATGTCCAAATTTGAAACCGATCCAACGATGAACGAGTGAGAAAACGCATATTGAAGTTTCTACTGTCTTGGAAAAAGGACAATGAAATTCTCTTCCTTTCTCCCTCAAGTGACTACTGTCTGTCTCTCACTAAAATTCCAAAAACTGAGTATGTGTTTGCAAGAGGGTGTCTCACACCCTAAATGTGTTGGGCTTGAGCCTCACTAGAAAAGAAACCCAACCCAACATTAATTCCCTATACTTGCCCGTTGACACCAAATTCCGAACTTCGATTTATTATTGAAAAGGAAAAATCGTCAAAAGAAAGATTTTGAATGCAAATGAAACCTTAAGAATCAATTCGACACAAAAATAAGATTTAAGATCATTTTGATTTTAACACCAAATTTTAAAGACTAAAAGAACTAATATATGGTAATTTTTTTATTTCCTCGGGATTAATTAGTCCATACTTGAAATCCTCATAAATCTAATTAGTATTTTTTATTCTTCATTCTTCAGAGGTTAACTAGTCCAAAATTGAAATTCTTAGAGACCTAATTGTCGCCTTATTTTTTAATTAATAAAAAAAGGAAATTCTCTTCTCATAAAGCAGAACACATCATAGAGGAAAGTGACAAGTACAGTGCATGTGAACTAATATTGATGGAAGAACAGAATTAACCGTCCTCAGTTGCATATGCCCCTAATGGCAGCACTACAAAAATCCATTCAATTTTGGTGCTAAATCAAGAAAACTAGTATTTGTTCGATTTCGTAAAATCCGTAGAAATCAAAAAGTAATGAAAGAGGTTCTCTTCTTCAGCTGCAATTGAAAGCTAAATAAGAAAAATATAATACCGGTGATCCATCCTCAACTACACACAACATGACATGAATAAATAATGAGACAATAATAATTAATTTCGAGATGAAAAACTAAATAAATACTCTTCTGAATTCTAGTAGGAGTCACTGCTTGTTTTTTATTTTTTCTTTTAAATTATATCAAATTTTCAAAATTATATTTTTTATTAGAGAAAGTATAGCTAATCAATATTTTTCTAATCAATAAATAAGCCAACAAAAAATAAAACATCCACAATTACTGTCTATAAAATATCCACAATAAAAGTCATAAAACATCTGAAACCTAAAACAACTAACAATCAGTCAATTTTATATTTTCTAGAAACAGAACATTCGAAACCTATAAATAGAACAACCTAAAGAAATAAAACATCTAATTTAAATTGCTGACTGATATTGGCTGAATTTTTATTGATTATCTAGCATTATTTTTTTATATTATTCTATTTTATATTTTAATATGTATTTTATAGTTATGGTTGGTTTTGTTCTACACATAGTCTAACCCAATAATTAAAAATCGATGCGATCATTGGTCTAATTGCTCAATATAATATATATTTTGTGATTAAGAAACAACTACCAATAATTCTTCAATTTGACCTATATGATTAACAAAAGGGAAATGATTGCGTCGACAGTTCAGCGCAAATAATGCATTGTGAATTATTGTGTTCGTACTACGTAGTGTATTCAAATAATATATGTCATGTTAGGGGAGAAGATGGATTAAGCTTAGTAAAAGGAGTGGCAACGACGAACAGAATTAGCCAAATTATAGGAAACAATCATGTACGGTGTACGTGGATGGTGACCAAAATTCATCACCTCATAATATAATATATATCAGTATATGTTCATCGTGACCTAATTTCCTTAATATATATATATATAAGCACATGCATGATCTCATAGTGTTGTCAACACACATAAAAGAGACGTGAACTTATTATCAATGTCGTCAATACAATACGTAGCAGTAATGTTAGAGTGAAGATTTTTTAAAAATAAAAAGTACAGATTTTTTTTACAATAAAAAAATAACAAAATCGTTCAATAGACTGCAATACACATACATAGTCTTCCAAAAAATTATTATAATTTTTATTCATCTTCCAGTTTCTTTCTTTTCCAAAAAAATTAACGTTTTATGAGTTTTTGGGTTAAAATTTGAAAATTTATTACTTATATAAAACATTGTAATAATAGTGAAAGAAAAACTCGTATTGAAAAATTTGGACGGGGTAATATTTTTTAAAATTCATAAAAGTACATTAAAGAATAATTATTTCAAAGTAATATATATATTCTACTATGGTTGAAACAATAACTCTAGTTAAATTTAGACAACACAAATCAATAATATAGTTAGTGAAAATCAGAATAAAGAATCAGTCAATTAAAAATTGATATGTCAAAGGCATAAGTTACATTTTTTAAGAGTTGGTTAAAAACCACCAAATTAAATCCCTAGCTAGGCCTGAATTTTACTGGAATAAAGAAACTAATACATTAACTGGAGAAAGGGAAAGAATGAGATTGAGATCAAAATTATTGAAAAACCATATAATATATATTATTTCTCACACGTATGTATATATTATATATAAGCAATAAGCAGTATATATATAAATATATAACTGGCAATAGGAATAAGAATCTCCTAAATACCACAAAATCACAGAGACTACTACTATAGCTAATAATGGGTACATCTTATAGTATTGCAAAAATGAAAACAAATAACTAACACGTGTAAACGTGGCACTACAATGCATGCAAGAAGCATATATATATATATATGAATATCACCATATATAAGAGAAATGAGAAATGAGGAAATTTATAATCATGTCCTATAAAAATAGAAAAATAAAAAGAAAAAACATGTAATCCCTAAAGGATGAACAATGATACAAAACATGTGAGCTGCTGAACAACAGCTTCGAATTTATTTCCTATGGTTAGACAAGTTATTAGTAGTTGCCTCTCAGAAAACGCCAAGGCCCTGTTCCGGTTCCCATCCTGCATATTATTCATTATTATATTATTTAACATCTTGCTAAACCAAATTTATTTGGAACATGGAATCATAAAATCTTTAAAGGAAAAATCACTCTAGATTCAATCTATTCGTTTAGTCTGAATTACACTAATAATCTAATAGTTTATTTTCGATTAAAACAGTTTAATCAATCAATTTAGTCCGGTTTATTTTCAAAATCATGCAATATATATTATATACTATATTTTATCCAATAAAATTAATAAGAAATGTTTGAATTTTTAACTCTTTAAACTAATGAAATTACCCACTTAATTTTACTTTTTATTAATTAGTAATTTAGGGGAAAGGTTTTCTTACCTCCATATACCGGCAAACATGCGAAGAGTCATGTATATTGCCAATGCAATCCAGATGCCAACAAAACCATTGGTTCTAGAGAGGAGGAACAATGTAGCAATACTTACTAATGACACCAAAACCTGAAAAAATTAAAAGATAATATATAAAATTAAAATATTTAGATATATATATATAACACCCTATGAAAAATGGATAGAAAGAAATTAAAGGCACTCATTATGTGAACTAGCTTACCAAGGAATATGCAGCATAAGCAAAATCAGAAGCACCATAGTTGACACCATCAAACACAAAGGCTAATGAATTTATTGGTTGTGTAGCAGCAACAAACTGTTGGGATAATAAAATAATAATGAAATTAGCCACAACATCATATAACAAAGCCGCGAATAATTAAACACTAAAATGGTCTATAACGAATTTTTTATGAAACAAATATTCTTAAAACTTAAAAGCATGAAATCCACTAATTAGAGTCGAATTTTTTAAAATGAAGAAAATTAGTATGTAGTTCCGATTTTTTTTTTTTGAAAAATGATAAAATGGTTCCTAATTTTTTTAAAAAAATGATAGAAAAATTAAATTTTTTTAAATTTTCAAATGAGAGGTTGATTTATTTATTTTTTAAAAAATATAGTACATTGGAAGCAAGGGTGGATAAACTATTAATATTACGTCTGAATTTTTTAAAAATTTTCTTTAATTATTTAAAAATATAAAAGAATATTTAATTTTTTTTTTTTACGTTTAAGATGCAATAAAGATATATATTTTTGTCAAGCTAGCTAGAGTTTAGGATTTATAGAATGTATATGGTTAAATAAAATTCAAGTTTCTGAATTATTAGTTCAATATCAAATAATAAATGAGTCATGTAACCGTAAAGGTTTATGTATTTCATGTGTTTTATGTGTTTATTAATCACTCCATCAAATGAAAAAGGTTTATATATTTTATGTGTTTTATGTATACACCTAGAAAAATCAATTTAAAAATATTATAAGATAATTCAGTTAAAGATATACATGACATGTACTTGGATGGGTAGGTAAGTATATATGTATGTATAGTATGAATGTATGTACCGGGATGGCAACTCTGATGAGGTGGATAACAGCAAGACTTTTGGAGAACACTCCAGCTCCAAAGTACAATCCACCGCCAACAACAACAGATAGCGCCACTCCTAAAATAAAACACATTTGAAGTGTTCTTGTTGCCGCAGCAATTACCTTATTTTGATCTTTCTCAGCAAATGAACATGCTAGAATTGCCTGTCACCCAAATCAAACTTACTATTACTTTCTAGTTATAAATACATTAATTCATTTTCATGATGTATTTTATATTCTAACGTATGTTTATTTAGTAGAAGTGGTTTTTTTTTAATGTACACATGGGATAATTAACAATTAAAAATATGTAACGTTAGATATATATTTATTTTATTCAATTAAATTTAATTAAATAATTTATTTATTTGTTAAATAAAAAATTATTTTAATATTAAATAGAAAAAAATATTTAACATGAAAATAAATAATTTAATTAGACTTAATTCGTGAAAATAAATAATATATTATATATTATATAAAAATGTGTTTATAAAAAAAATTCAACTATTATGTATTTGAATATAAATATATTTATTATTAAACTCATTTCAACGTATTTTGTATTTTTATTTTAATATGAATTTTTTTACTGAAAGCTAATTTGGCGAGTGATAGACTTTTGATGAGGCAGTACCTGTACAGCAACAGCTAAACCATCAGCAAGAAGGGACGATGTCAACCAGACCTGAAGGCAAGTTTGGAACGCAGCCATTTTAATTGGCCCTAATCTTGCTGCCAATGATGCAGCCAATGTCACACAGAATGTCACTGCTATTACCCTCAACATTAGTAGACCTCCTGTAACAATTAAATTCACCATCAATTAATAACTGTGTTTAAACTTTGGACATGACTCACATTCAGATTGAAATGGTGTAGAGAATACATATTCATTTATTATAAATTTGAAGAAAAAAGAGGAGAAAAGAAAAGGAAAAATCCACACTATATTTTTCACACACTCTGTATGTATGTACCATTGAAATATGTACGCCAGTATGCACCTTAAACTTTTAATAAAAAGTGGTTTCATGATATAGACATATTATTAGAATTTCTAAGACTTAAAGACCTAGAATAATTGGTTCATCGTTTTTCACTTCAAAAGAAAGAATTTCAGTTTATGACGTGTAGTGTGTAGATTTGTTGCCATACCATTTTTGAGAAACCTGAAAATCTGGAGATCCTTGACGCTTGGAGGCATTAGATGCACTTTTCTAATCAATAACATCAGCAGAGCAAATGCCATAATGTACCTAAAGAGATCATCAACATTATTTTTTTGTAAGTTAAATAAAGTTGTGCAAAATAACTACTAGAAAGTAATTTTCTCATTGGAAATTAGAAAACTTACTGGGAGAGAATATGTGAAATGGCTGCACCTCTGATCCCCAATTTGCAGTGAAATATTAGAACTGGATCCATCGCCACATTCAGTGCATACCCGGAAACTAAATTCAATAACTATATGTTAGTGAAATTTCATTATTGAATGAAAAGTTATTCAACATGTTTAATTATTATGCAGATTGCAGAGTAAATTTTAATTTGTCTTGAAAACAAACTCCAACAATAATGGATCGATCATTTGAACTTACCAATGACATATAAGGGAGTTGTTGTGTCTTTGAAACCTCTGAAGATTCCTTGCATGGCCAAAGATAGAAGCACCGCAGGAGCACCTAAGGCTCTCAGTCTCAAGTAATTCATTGCATACCCTAGCATAGGAGACCCCTATTACGTAAATTACAAATAAATTAGCTCCTTAATTAGTATAGCATTATTAAAGAATTGGAAATTCACAATTACTAGCAAATTTAATTTACAGTAGCCAACAAATATAACTAACAACATATTTTCATACCATAATACTACAAGAAAATAAAATATTTGTAACAAAGTTTTTGCATCAAATTTTAAAATTGTTGCAAATTATAGAATTTTCGTAACAAAAATTAATTATTGTTACAAAATATCAACATTTTGTAACAAAAAAAAATAATTGTTACAATAGTTTTGATTTTTTGCAACAAAAAAAGTTTTGTTTTGTTACAAATTTTGTTGGTTTTTGTAACAAAAATATATTTTATTGCAAAAGTTCAATTTTTTTATATCAACATGTCTGGCCATTTTTTTTGTTAATAGGATGTTAAATGTTGTAAATATGGGTACAATATTTATAAATCGCATATGCATTCAAACTATAGTTGTAAATATATGAGGTGATGATAAATGTAAGTATAAATGATGTGATTACAGTTACTAATTACATGCTAACCATAAATAATACATTATGTGAAATTAAATACATACTAGGAAATAAAGAAGACACATACAAAGCAACCCAAATTATTGTTAAACGCTTACAGATTTGACTCCCATAGCAGCTAATAAAGGTTTGGCTGCAAATACGAGAACTGCAGCTTGAAGGAGTCCAAGGACAGTGCCAAAGAGTAGTGCTGTTGATGCTGAAGCAATGTGTCTCTTCTTTCTTCCACCTTTTGAAACACTATTACTTTTGTTACATCCACCATTGCTAACAGAAGAGCTAGTAGACTTATTGCTTGCATTTTCATTGTTATCTGAAAATTCAATTAACCATTTATAAATCAATTAAGATGTCTAATCTAATTCAATCTATAAATATTACTAAGGTTGATTATTGATGATTGCATCAGTTCATAATTTATATATCCTTTGTTCCAACTAATTCAACTTTCATGCTACATGAACATTAATAAAAAGAGTGAACTCAGCTGGCAAGAAAGAACACAAAGATGATATCAAACTCAAAGCCTTAAAACAATAATTTTATAAGTTTTTCATTTTATAAATTCTTCGGTATTTTATTTTCTTCCACGTGGGACTAAGGTTTGCTACTTAGCAATTCATAGAAGGAAATTCCAAAATATAAAGGAGAGTAAATTAAAGAAAGTGCGTACCATCTCCATTATTTTTTTCCAAGTTCTTATTAGGAACTGAATTCAAGTCATCAGCATTTGCAGCCAACCCACTTGGAACTTCATCATCAGCATGCTTCTTCTCTTTGGGGGCACCCTTTTCTATGTCATGATCATCATCATCATCACCACCATCGTCAGGCATGATTTCATTGGGCTTGGGCTTGATGGCTTCCATGGTGAACTGCTTCTCTGCTGCTTTGTTTTCATTGATTTTCTCAATGGTGTCTTCTTCAGCCACAAAGGACGTTGTAATACTCACCAAAGGGAATATAGTGATCCTTGAAGCTTGGTTGAACAAAGCAATGGAAACTCCTGCTGCTGCTAGTTGCACAGGTCCTATAGAATAATATAGTATCCTCTCTTGAGATATATATCAAGAAATTATAAATTTTAATTTAATAATCCAATTTCAAGAGTTATTTTATTTTATTTTCATCAAAATGTAATTTTTACACATTGAAAAAAGAGATCAATTATTACCTTAATTTATATTTACGATAATAGTACATATATCATTCTATACCTCCGTATACATCATTTTTAACACGAAAAAATATAAATATCAGCAAAAAAAAATTTATTTTTTTATATTGATGTTTACATTTTTCAGTATTATAAATGATGTGTAAAGAGATATATAATAGTACACGTATATTATTAATTCTTATACGTTTATATACTACAACATGTATGTAACTGGAAGAAAAAGAAAAAATATATAGAACCAGAATACAATTATATGTATTAACAAAACAATTAAATAAAGTATTGAGAAAAAAATATAATTTTATGAAAATAATATGCATTAATATTTTTAATTAATAAATAATAACTAAAAAAATTAAAAATGTAACTTTTTTAAAATTAAGTTTCTCAAGATATAATCATCAAGTTGCATTATTATTGTTTTCCCAAAAAATACTTGCAACTATCAATAAAGGGCGTTTCCGTCAAAAGCAAAGTAAAATGGAATATAATGAAGTATCAGAACTGAACTGGCATTGAGATAATCTAAATTAAAGAGGCATCAAAAGGTGTTGTTAGTTTGTTATATTGTGAGGTATATAGAGTAGTAGTAGCGAGTAGCGAGTAGGGAGAGATACCTAAGTGGCCAATGAATGCTGTGTCTATGAGAGAAGCAATGGGATCAGCAGCAACAGCAAGTGCTGAGGGAAATGCAATACCCAAAATCTCCTTTGCAAGAGAATCCATCTTGAAAATAAGCCTACACTCCCATCAATAATGTAATACCATCCATCATAATGTATTCAAAAATTTGCACTATTTAATCAATACTGATGTTCCAATAATACTTTAATAATTGATTTTACATATATTACCATAAACCATAAAGATCAATGACTAAAATTATTCATTTTTAGTACATGTGATAATTCTAATATATTTATGGAAGATATATATTTCAACTGTTCTAGTATTTATAGTGTTCCGGCAATCTTAGATTTTATGCAAAATTACTGGAACGCTTGAAAATGCTTGTTGTGGAACATTCATACCTTGCATCTTTGAAGAAAACCGACAGAGGAAGTTTCCACTTGTTGTTGTTGTTGCTGTCTGCATTATTGTTTGAAGCGACAGTGACATCATTGTTATTATCGTCCATAATGTGATGCTGAAATCTTAACTATAATTCAGAAAAAGTAGTGGATGCTGTTGCAGATGCTAGTAGTGGTGGTAGTGATGATGATGATTTGCCCTCCTTTTCTTGATATGATAGATATGGAGAGTCAAATCGATCTCTGATCTGTAGCTACTGTCTGATCTGCCCAAGTTTTAGTGTTTGAGGTGATTCATCAATATTTATGTTGAATACCAACAAAATAATAATAATGAACAATAATTAATAAGCATGTATGACATTATTTAAACAAAAAAATGTTATACCATTCAGGAACTAGAGACACTATAGAAGCTTTTTACTTGGTTTCATGAAACAAATAATGATGAGGCTTTCTGCTAATTAACAGTGATGAAGGATCTATTTATAGAGTACGTAGTATTTGAAATGTTGAATGAAGGTTCACGTACCAAAGATTACATTGAGTAGTCAAAAAGTAACAGAGAAATATTTAAGGAGGTTAATTAATAAATTATTATTGTGTCATTCTTAATTAATTTATGTTTACCATAAAGCCTTCCTCAGATACGTATATTTCCCCAGATAGATATGTCCAAATGTTATAATAATTACTAACATCCGTAACAGTTAGATCAATATATAGTTTATATATTTCTGTTGTCTCTTTAGGCTGGAAACAAAACATGGGTCTACAAATGTAATTTGTACAACAATATATATATAATAATAATAATAGATGTACCATTCTACATACCTGTACAGACGATTTAGCAACACGGAAAGATGTGAACATTAGCACATATATATTTATATTTTTTGTATCGCTAAATGATGTGTACGAATGTGTACAATAGTACACATAGATTAATTCATATATATATATATAAAGATTCCAGTTTCTAAAAATGCTAATTGATTCTTAAATTTCAATTGCACTCTTAATATTTTAGAGATTGATCTTCATTCTTATAATATATATGATCATTTAACATTTTTCCAGCAGTAATTTAGCAAATAGAATAATGAACTGGCATCACCAATGCCACATTAGACTTGTTGGCGATGGGTTAGGGAATGGATTGGTGGTGCTAACTCATTTTGTTTGCTAAATCACCATCGAAAAAGGAATAGAAGAATTATTATAGTGCTCAGAGATCAATTTTAGGGACCTTAATAGTGTGGTTGGAATTTTAGGAAGCAAATTGGTACCTGGACTACTTTAGGGTTTTAGTCAATTTTTTTACATTTTATTTTCCTTTTGAATTTATTTTAAAAAAAAAGGTAACTTCATCAAAATAAGAGTGAAATTATCATTTATATATATATATATATATCACTTATGTGAATTTTTAACATACATAAATTTTCTTTCTCATCTTATTTGTTTTACGATGAAATTCAATTTTTGAAATTAATAAAGATTGAGTTGTAAACATTTAGATCATAAAAAGTTATGATATCATGTTACTATTACTTCTCTCAAAATTAAACTAATAAAATGAAGTAGATAAAATATTTAGCAATGCCACATAAAGTTACCACCATTTATTATTTTTACCCAACAATGAATCATCAATATTTAAAAATAATCGACTTTTTTTTTCTCTCAAAATATCCCCCAACCTGACAGAAGACTAATTCTCAGCGGATAAGTATATTTAAGTGTTTATCAGTGGCCACTAGATTGCTGTATGCACAAGACGGGATTCGAATCCCGACACTTACTATTAAGCGAACTAACTATTAGACAACTTAAGTCAGTTTTAAAAATAATCGAATAAAAATATATTAGACCTAGCTACTTACTAAAACTAAGACTAATATAAATTAAATTTATTAGTCCTTGATTTTTCTTCAAGTGATTACTAATTATAGGTTTTAATTTATATACATGTTATTTCGAACAATTTATGAGAATCACAATGTCAAAAAAGACGGGTAGGCAGACATAAAAGTATGTGACAAATATTGGTGATGCAAGAAACCATCCCCAGTTGTGTGTGTTCCTGATAGCCTCACTATATATATGGGGAAAACCCATTTCAATTACTGCCAAAACAAGATGGCGTAGTATTATTAAATGTTAATTATTTGATTTTCGTGAAATCCGGCATCTAAAATAAATGAGAAAGGATCTTTGATTTTCCATATGTATGGATTGTGAAGCACATATTATACACCTTCTTTCCTAAAGTTACTGTTCACGTACACGTATAAGACACCTTAGAGTTTGTATAATTTATAGACACCGACATTTGATTATATCATTTGAATAAATCTTTTATTTTAAAAAATAATAATTGGAAGATAATAAAAATCAATTTAAAATAGTTTAATATTATTTTATGTTGTATTATCTAATTACTATATATATATATATATTGAGTTTAAATAAATTAACTTTGAGTTGTTACTGTATATTTTGTGTATTAAACGTTGTATTGAAAAAAAAATGAAATGACAAAAATTTCAGGCTCTATATGGATAGTTCGACTAAATTAAAAAGTACATATGAATTTTTTATTCATTAAAAAATTTATGTATATTTTTTTATAAGATATTTTATGTGCATATTTAAGTCATTAAAAGATTTATGCATATTTTTATCTAACGATATAATATTTTATGTGCATAATTAGGTTATTAGAAAATTCATGTATATTTTTGTTCATTATATAATAATTTATATGAACTTTTGTACATTTTTTTTTAAAATTTTATTTTAAAATAAAAAAAATTGTAAATTTGTAATAGAAGTGAAACTTATATAAAAATAATGAAAAAACTATATATATGTGATCCCCGTTAGATTGTAGAAGAGATGCTACTTAGAAACCTCTCACATGATGACACCAAGAAATAATAATAATAATAATAATAACAATAATTAATTAGGAGTTGTTATATGGGATAGATATGTGAAATATATTTTATAGAATCTTTTCTATATAATTTGCGTTTTCTTTTTCTTTTTTACTTGTACCTAATTTATTTTTGTTTTATTGTTTTATTTTTTTTTTATAGAAAGTTTGATTTAGTTCTTGACTCCAAAAGGAAACGTTACAAGTTCTTAATCCCACCCAATTCCTTCGACATTGCTAATCACTTTCTATTATGTTCTCTTTCAAAGTTTTCAAAATTTAAATAGCCAAAATTAATTTAAGGGGTAAAAATATTTTACTCTTCTAATAAAAGAGATAATAAGGGTATATATATATATATGTATTCTGCCTATTAAATTGATTGGAATGAGTTTTAGGAAATTTATAATATATGATAATTCAATAATTTTAATTTTTTATTATTAATTATAAAATTATTGTAATATATAATAATTAAAATCAAAGTTTAAAATGACTGAATTATTATATAACATGTAGCATCTGAATCGTTTACTATTGATTGTTATTTTTCAATTGAAGATTTGGAGTCTACCGTATAAATATAATGAAACCAGTCCGAAACACAGTACCTTGGGGGAAAACAAGTTGACCCCTAAGTCCGAATATATATATATATTCGGTGGAATTTAATTTTTAATTTTTTTTAATATTGGGTAAGTTTTCAGACGTAAATAAATCTAATATTTATGTACTATATATTGCTTTAGTTTAATGAGAATAATTATTTTTTATATATATTATATAAAATAATTTACATAATACTATATTAAAATTAAATATGAAATTTCCTCATAATTAAATATGCATTTGATGTAACATGTGTCAGAACAGGATTATAACATTTGGCAAGATCCTAACACACCTAAATAAACTAATGAGTTACTTATAGTCTACGTAAAGAAGATGAAAGAATGAAATAAACATACAAAAACGGATGGAATATAATTATACAATATAAAAATGAGTTTTTAATCACAAGTATTAATTAAATTATACATTCATAGAATTACTTGAAAAATTAATTGAAGCAGCTTCTGATGATTAATTCAACTTGAAAAATTAATTGAAGCAGCTTCTGATGATTAATTATTTAGTAGCTTGAGCACGTAACATATATGGAACTTTATTCATTTATAGCCTAAACTAGATAAAATAAATTTTAACGATATCAAAGTATATAGAAAATGGAAAATGTTTTAACAATAAAAATTAATCCAAAATTTTTTATTTAATATTCATTAATTATTACTAAAATAAATAAATAATTTTAGATGTTATAAATATATAATTATAATATGTTATATAGGGCAATTTTGGATGTGCGAAGAGTGATATCTAAAATTGGAAATTGCTTAATTCATCTGATAAAAAAATATATAGGGTGATTTTGTGTTATTGCTTGGTTAAAAATTCCTCTGTTTGGATTTATTTTCTAATGTTTCTAAGAAGCTACCTTTAATTATTAATTAAGGCAACGAAAGCGAAGTTTCTATCAACAATTCAACAAGTGATATTAAATTAAATACCCCAAATTAAAACAGTTGAACGCCCCATGACCCCACGGAAAAGCCAAACTATTCATGCCACTGAATTCATGTTGCGTTCAAAATGTAAAGGATTGAATAGCAATAAAACCATAACAGATATCAAAACTAACTCATGTATATTCTGGAGTATTAAATTTCAGAATTTATAATCATTAATTAGAAATATAAAATAATTTTTTATAAAAATTAATGATTATAAATCTTAGAATTTAGTATTTTAAGGTGTACTTCATTTATTTCCAATAAAATATATTTAATATTTTAAATTTTGGTAAGTATTACATGTTATAACCATAAATAATCTTAAAATTCTAATTGTATTCTGCTTTTTATTTATTTTATTAATAAAATTTTAAATTTTATTATAATTTTATACAGTTATTTGTTACCAAATCAAATAGTTCACTCATATCAATATCATAAGGATTAAAATTGATCGCCGATTTGTTTTTTATAACTATAGTAAATTTTACATTTCCTCTTCTTTTTATTTGACCTGAATTTTAAATTTTACCTTCAATTTGTTTCGTTAGTTATATTTTTGGATGTCAAAACCATTATAATTAAAAATAACAATTTTAAAAAATTAAGAACAAAAATGAAACACACACACGCATATTATAAACTCATGATGTACATTAAACAATTCAACAATTAAATTTAAGACTCTACTCCAGATAAAACAAACTTATTTTTATGTACTTTAGAAGGTAGGTACATAATTATAAATAGCACGTTAAATAGGTCCCTAAATATTTTAGTTTAGGAAAAATTAATTCTAATAACTGAAAAGTTGGTACTTGATATTTTAGGATACTGGACAAGTCAAATTAAATCTTGTCTTTAAAGATTTCAAATAATAGGGACAAATTTTTAAGTACTTTAGAAAACTTAAAAGCTAATCTAACTTTTTTTGTTAAAGAAAAATAGGGGCATATTTGTCTTTTTATTTTATTAGGAATTATGTTTCTAATATTTTAAGAGATCACATACTAACCAATTTATCTATTCAAATAAAAAATTGTTATATAACGTTTATGATTTTCAAAATCAAACTAGACTAACTGGTTCAATCGGGTTAACATTTGTCTAATTTCATTTTACTAAAAAATCTTAAACAATTGGTTGAATCGGTGATTAATCGACGAATAACTAGCTATATCAGTTTGATTTTAAGAGGAAAAAATGTTTTTTTTTTCTTTTTAAAAAATTGAACTATTTTAATTTTGAGAGTGAAATATTATGGATTTAAATTTTGATGATAAAATATAATAAATTATTATGTGAATAATAAAATTTTAATTTTTATTATTACATAAATGATTAAATTTAAACAGCTTAAAATTTATATTATATTTTTAATAATTTTATTATGTATTTAAATAAATAAATTCAACCTAAGATTAATCTTTAACTCATTAAATTAATAATTCTATCTATTCGACGTCTAATTCGGGTCTTGCAACCTTGTTAACTATAAAGCATGTAATATATTCATATATTAATAACCTAGTAGTACGGATGAATTAATCCGCTGAATTCGGATCATTTAAGATCCGAGATGAGATAATTCTATTAGCTTGCATGCATGAACAATGTGACATGCTTACACTTGTCACTTCGATTTCTATTGTTGTACCTTATAAACATTACATTATTATTATTATTTTTATTTTAAGGATTACTTAACGTATTCCGCAAATTTTTCTTCTTATGATAGTGGTTATAGCATTTTAGAGTGCGTGGTGTAAAAATGTAAAGATTGCACCCAATGATTTATGATTTAATTTTATTTTTATTAAAAAAGGAGATATCTCATTCATTGATTTCTTATGTAAATTTAAAAAATAAAAACAGAAATTTCATTCAGGAGTTTCTGATTTCATTTAAAAAAAAAGAAATCTATTTTTATAAATTAAATACTCTAAATATAAATCTCAAAAAGCCCAATTTTTTTTAATTTTACAAAAATACCCCTATATAGAAAATATATATACAAGATAAAACAAAATGTACAAAGTTTATAAAATTATGAATAGAGAAATCTTTTGTAAAACATAAAATATACCAAATTTAAATTTTGATATTAAGTATTAAATCCTAATTCGTATTTGACAAATCACAAATGAGATATGGAATGACTCACTTTATTTTGAGATATCAAATTAGAAAGGACAGACTCGCTAGTTGGAGTCTTAAAGATATAATTTATTTGTTTCTTTCTTTTTATTGTCCTTATTAAATCTTTTATAATCATATATTTTATGTAAAAAAATGAGATAAATTGAAGTTTTTATAATTTATTTGATCTTATATTTAATTTATCACTAATATAATATAAAAATTCTAATTTTTATGTAATGTGTGTCCTGCTCCCGATATCGTATTCTCGTATAAGTAGCAGGAACCTTTATTATGTACATCGAATAACACTCGATTACTTATCAGATAGATAGGTTATACATTGTACGTGGTATATTTATATATGTTGGATCTAGCGAATTTGTTGCCTTCTGATGAAGATTATCACCCATAAATTAAAGATCAAGAGTACTACAATTCCGATCTTATCATTTGTGAATAAAAGTATGTAGGTATATTATATATACTTGGTTTAATTATTTTAAGATCTTCGACATCCATTCTATTTCACCACGGATGAATCTAACATTCAATACATATAACATCACTAGTTATATATATAAAAGTTGGTATAATATATAAGTTATGTATTATTTTAAATGATTTAAATTAAATTATTAATATTTTTATTAATATAACTTATTTAATTAAAATTTATATTTTATCTATTATTTAAAAGTAAATATTTAATTTATTGTAAAAAATTGATATTATTACTTTTTAATTAATGATACTTAAGTGACATAAAATATTATTTTTTTCATTTAAAGTTTTTTTATTAAATTAAAATCTAAGTTTAAAATATGTTAAATAAATAAAAATATATTTTGCAGCGGTTCTGACATCACCGCCATTATGGTCCTATCATTTATTCGTTTCACGGCGGTCCCTGCATCAATCGTCGCTATATACAATGAATCGCTGCAAAAAACACCGACATTGTTCATTTAGCGGCGATTTATTACCGGGTTTGTTGTAATGTGAATGTGTAACTATTGGTGTGAGAGAAGTCATTCGATGTGCATGTGAAGGAATTCAGACGTGACATTTACATTGCTCTAGCCCACCATGGTATCTTAGTGTGCGAAGACAACCTTCAGAATGTGTTGGAGTATAATGAATCTAGGTGCAATAAACATGGTGTAGAAGGGTTGATAGTTTAGAAGCCATGGAAGCTTTGGTGAAAAGATGTAGAGAAGTTGAAAAGTTTGAGTTTGGGGAAGAAGGAAATGATAGAAGTAGCATGTGTGATCCAATTCTTGAGGAGATTGTCACCCATGAATAGGTTAACGTGCATGATGATGTTGGGAGAATTGCGTGTGGCAGCTTTGAGGCAGAATTGATAGTTGAGTTAAATACAGAAAATTCAAAAGCTGATGATGGAAACATTAGGAGAAAGAATAACTTAGAGTGAGACAGGATTAAGAAGCTTGAATTGTTAACAGTTAAGGGGCTGGAATCATTTTTGGGTTAATATCAGTATTTTCAACTCTTGTGACCCCTATCCATCGGGGTTCAACCCATGTGACCAACATCGAATTAGAACTAGCGTAGAAGATGTGAGTGTGGCCAGTAACTCTTCTTAAGCTCGAGGGAGTGAGGAGAGAGAAAGACAAATGTCAAGAGAAAGCTGAAGGAAAGTAAATTGATGGAGAAGTTTCCACAGTTGTATGTAGTGGCGACGAACGAGACGATACTATCTGTGATTGTGGATTCGGGTTGTGATTCATTTATTTGAAATTTGGATTGGAGGAGAGAATTGAGAGAGTGGGAAGAGCAAAGTGTGAAGGAGTTATACCCAATCTTATCGAAAGTCGAGATAAATCAAAATGAGGTGAACAAGTGTTTATGAAATCATGGAAACAATGGATAATTATTAAATCTTTTACGCATGTTATATACAATAACTGAGGAAGGAAAATTTAATCAAACATGTATAGTTTATCCAAAGTTCTATGGAAGAATATTGTCTCGCCCATGAGTTAAACTACTGTTGTGGTTTGTGTTTTTGGACAAGCTGAATACTCAATCGAACAAATTAAAATTGGGGTAGTTTTACTGGCACTCTTAAAGTGTGTGTTTTGTAATGCTTATGAGAAAAATTTTCTTCATTTATTTTTCGCTTCTACTCTATCATGGAGGTTTGGAAGGGGTGACGATGATGATCCATTGAATTGGTGTTATGATGAATTTGTATTTTGGGTTGTTCATTATATTTGATATGATTTGGTTTTATTATTATTGGTCTTTATTTGTAGCCTAAGAAACTTTATTTTACTCACTCCACGGTTTGATGGTTAATTAAGGTGAATTTTGTGACGATAAAAAATTATGTATGTATATTTTAAACAATAATACTACACATATACTTATTTTATACAACTGAGTCCAACCAAACATTCCAAACTCATTCTCACTAACAGTGCATGAAAACATGTGCGCTTCCTCTTCCCCATCCTCCTCCTCTTCCTCCTTCCCGCTACTCGTCGTTATGGCCGCTGTCACTGCCGTCGTCGGCATTGTTGCTATAGCCACCATCATTGTCGTCGTTGTCCTTGCCGCCGCCACTATCGTCGTCTTCTTCTTCCTCCTCTTTCATTTCTCTTCTTCCTCCTCCTCCACCTCCATGTTCTCTTCTTCTTCACTACTACTACGTTCTTCTTCTTCCTCCTCCTTCGTTGTTTTTAAAAAAAACAGAACTGAATTTTCTAAAGAAAAGGAAGTGGATTTTGTTAAAAAAACAGAACCAAATTTCGTTGAAAAACAGAAATTGATTTCTTTGCAAAGGAGAACTGGATTTCTTCTCCTCCTCCTCCTCCTCCGCTTCTTCTTCTTTTCTTCTTCTTCTCTGCTACGTTCTTCTTTTTCTTCCTCCTCTTTTGCTATTTTTTTTCAACAAAAATGAACCCATTTTTTAAGAAAAAACGAAATGAATTTTGTTGAAAAATCGAACCGAATTTTCTTGCAAAAAATGAATTGAATTTCGTTAAAAAACAGAACTGGATTTTTTTTTCTTCTTCTTCTTCATCTTCTTGTCCTCCCCCTCTGTTGGGTTCCTCCTCCTCCTCCTCCTTCTTCACTATGTTATACTTCATTTTCCTTATTCACTTTGTTATCATTCTTTTTCTTCCTCTTCTTCTCCGCTGTCAATGTCTTGTCATCGTCGTTGTCGTCGCTGCCATCGTTGTTGTTGTCGTCCTTTATGCCTTCTCCTTTCTCTTCTTCTTCCCTGTCGTGATCCTCCCTGTCCTTGTCGTTGTCGCCGCCATCATCGTCATCAGAAGAAGCAACACGGTGAAGAAGAAGAAGAAGTATGTTGAAGAGAAAATCACGTGAAGTTGTTGAACTTGGTTAAATTTGGTTGGTAAAAATACTTGGTTGTCTAGATTTATTATTTTTTAAAATCAATTTAGTCTATATAAACATTTGTGTGTTTCATTTTCTTAGATTACGTTTTCGACTGAAATTATATCATGACATAGTATTAATGTTTTTATAATCTAAAAATCTAAAATTTTGATTCTTGTTGAACCCACAACAAACAGAATTTTAGGGTAAAGAAACATGGTATTATCACATAAATTATAATACAAATGAATTAATTCTTTTATATAATTTTTAATTTTGTGTGAATAAAGCATAGGAATAAATTCTCTCAATTTTTTTGTCAATTATTTTATAAAATACGATCTCATCATTTATTTTTTTAGTGGGACCGTAACAAGAGAAAAATGTATGTAAAAGAATATTGAATAATAATAAAATATTACACTTAGACAAATAATTGAGAGAAAAAACGAAAAAATTCATTCTCAACAAAACATGAGTATTAAAAATAATTCGTATATATATATATATATATATATATATCAACTTTCTACCTATATAGAGAATGTAAAAAGGAAAATCAGAGAACTACCTATATAGAGAATGTAAAAAGGAAAATCAGAGAAAATAATGTGAAACATGAATGCGAAGAAAGGGAGTAGTGTCCAAATGTGACACTTCACTACTCATGGAAAAGTAGGAAAAAAGAAAAGTAAAGCAAATGCATCAGTAGAAAAAATCAGAAAAGATAAGGAGACAGGAAGTAGCTATGCTAGTTATTAGTAAAAATTTAAGGTGAATGTTGTGGTATTCTCTCTTTTTGATAGGGTAATTTATCCTTTCTAATCTATTGGTTCACAATTAACTTAATAAATAATCTCTTTTTTAGTGTTTAATGTATAATCTTATTAAAATAAAGATTTTTTATGATATTTTATGTTTTTTTCTATGAGATGAGCAGATAATATAATATTATTTTTTTCGTTCTTCCCTGTCATACAAAAAAAACAAGTGATATAATATATCGTTTTTTCTATTCTATATGATCATTCCAAATCAAATTCAATGAAAAATAAAAAGTAGATAAGTAGTGGTATTCATTCCAATTATAAAAAAGTTATTTATTGAGTTAATTATGAACTAATACACTAGAGAGTTCTCAAAAAGAGAGGATACCGTAGCATTCACCAAAATTTAATTATTAATATAAAATATATATTAAAAATAACTTAAATATAAATATTTATTGACTAATTTGGTTATTAAATTTTAGTGTGCAAATAGTTTTTGGAAGAAAAAGATAAGCAAAATACAATAATTTAAATCCTAATTCTCTGCTTCTACCGTTTTTCCATAATTTAATTTCATCTATATATCATCCTTGCGAAACATTATTCGATAAAGTTTCAAAATACATAACCTGAAAGTCACGTAAAGGTTAGGAACTACCAGGGTTTTTGTTTTTTATTATCAGTAATAGTCTTTTTTTTTTATTACGGATAATACCATTATAAGTTTTCTTTTTTTTTTTTTTAAAAAAAGTTTCTTTAATTTCCATTATATATGTGAAATTTAAAAACAAATAATATCAATGTAAGTTTTAAAAAAATGCTGAACTTTTTTGTAAGTAAATATTTCCTGGGGCTTATATAGGAAAAAGTTGTAGTAGAATTTTCTTGATCTTCTCTTATCCCATTATTAAATAACTTATCTAATATTTAAAATAATCAAAGCCTAATTTATCAATTCTGTTTTTTTAAATAATCATAAATAAAAAGTTTTTAGTAATTAATTTAGAATGTCACCTTTTAATATTATTATTTGACAAAAGCATCGATGCCTTTGGTAGTTATTGTTGACTAATTATATTGCCACTAGGATGGCATTAACAAATGCTATTTTGTTTAGATTTTTTAGCTACTTACAATGTTACATTATGTTGTATGAATAAAACAGGTGGAATTTGTTGAGTGTGAGGAGAGGAGGTTCTCTGTGTGATGGCTCATGGTTTCAGGAAGTGATGGGATTAGGAATTATTATAAGAATATTCCTTTTCATATAATATTTTTGTAATGATCATCATTAATATAATTATATAATAGATCTAAATGCAATTATAAGAGTAACTTCTGTTTGTGAGTATAACTTTAGATAGGTATGTGAATTTAATTAATTTGAAATTGAGATTTACATTGTAATTTATAGATGAAATAAAACTGATTTTATTTCAGAGAGACAGTACGATTTTAATAGAAAATGAAATTTTCTTGGCACATTTATAAGTGTCTTGACATCATAGTTAAAAATAATACAAAATTTAAATTAAATTAAGATTAAACATTGGAATATATAACAAATTTCGCATTTAGCTTTAAATTACCATTTGTATATTATGATTTCACATATGTTGATAATTTCGTGAGATTCAAAATAAAATTAATTTTAATTTTTTTTCTCCAAGAAAAAACGTTTAGTCACTCAGATCATTTGGCAGATCCATTAATTCTTCCCTTTTCTTAAAAGGAATACAATTTATACCTTGGGGAAAATTTTTTAGAAACTGAACACCAATAAAATCAGTATCTAAAAACAAACTCTTATGTTGATGTTTTCATCGTGATGGCACTTACACTTACTCTATTGCTCCACACACTTAGAATGTATTTAAGAAATTAAAGTTGAAAGATTAAAATTATTTTAGTTACACACGTATATATAAAGGGAATTTTTCATAAATAAATTAAAACATATTTCAAAAAACAAAATATAACAACATTATTGTTAAAAAAACCCATTATTAAACATATATAGCTTCTCAAAATAAAATAGTATATAATTTAAAATTCAAAGTATTTAATTTAAGAACAAAACTAATTTAATTTATATAAACAATAACTAAACAAAAATCCTTTTTTAAGGAAAATAAAAGCATATTTCACCCTAAGAAGTTATGTTTAAATTAAATATAAAATTCAAACTTTTTTTAAACCAATTATTGCTTGCATCTGATTCAAACTATCGTAATTTAAATTTTAACAGTTATATTTCGTGTCATATATATTATTTTAAATTAAATTAAATTAAACTATAAACAGTTGTTTAACTTTACAACTGATACACAACAACACTATCAAGATCAAAGTTTTACTATAAGAAAAAGCAGCATTTGTATAAAAAGCAAATATTACAAAAAATATATACAAAATATTACAACTATATCGAGAAATGCTTGAGATTATAAAAATATGTATCATATTACACATTTGTAAAAAAATTTAAAAAATAAATAAATCAAGGACTAGAAATGTCTAAAAAAAAATAATATTATAACCGGGTGGAGTCCATCCAATTTTCTTGCTCCCTGTATCATATGTAACAATTACAATTTTTTTTATAATACAGGGACTTATTTGTAATCTTTGTTGTGTCTTGATTATGTTTGCTGTTGTTTTTAATAATATAGGGACTTATTTATAGATTCTTTTTTCTTTTGGTCTACCTATTGATAGATTTAGCAAAAGTACATAGATCTTCATATTAATTAAAATTATATATAAATTTGTCCTGAAACTAATTTTTTGTGTGACTATCATTAAACTATTATTTAATAAGATAAAATTATATAAATAATTATATTTTTAACAAAATTGAGGTTTGGTCCTTAGTGATTAAAAAGAAGTTAAAATAAGCCACAAGTGTATGTGGTGCTAATCCAAATAAACCCTTCTTGGAAGACACCAAAAAATAACCCTTGGAAGTGTAGTCTGTGGAATGTTTTTACCTTCTTGAAAATCTGTTTTTTTTTTTTTTTTTTTTTTTTTTTTTTTTTTTTTTTTTTTT
>JASCZI010090979.1:2982-45537 GCA_036250425.1 Stylosanthes scabra
CAACTTTATGTACTCCAAAACTAAAAATAACATTATTATAGATGTAAATAAAAGCTTCATCATGGTACAAATCACATATTGAAGTAACTAAATCTTTTTAAGATAGTTATATATTAATAAGAAGAATTGAAAGAAAAAATTATTAAAACAATTATTAAAAAAATTTATGAACAAAAATGATATTATTTTTCAAAGGAAAAAAATGGTTAAATAATGAAAATTATAAAATATAATTAAAATTTTTTCATTAATTTAATATGTAGAATTTATGGGAGTACAGAGAGTATAATTCGTATTCTTCTTACAAATATGTTTATCTCTAGTATTACTTTAGTAAAAAAATTCATTTCAAGAAGATCAATAATATTGTTGTTGGCCTTAAGTATCATCTTTATATACTTAGACAATTTAATTTTAAATTCACACATTTTAACTTCAACCCATTTGCTATTTCTTCTTGTATTTTTTTTTATTAGGGAGGTTCCAACATTAATTCCCTAATCTGTATAAAAAAAAATCAAAATTTATCAATGGAAGATATTTAAAAAGAAGAGTTTAATTTTGATGCATTGACGGTGTAAAGAGTTTTACACAGTCATCCAATCAGATTCATGTATTTATATGACTTTAGAAGTAGTGGATTTGAAAATTAATTGCTTTTGATGATGTGGTAATACCTAATTAAATGTATGTGTAAAACTCTTTTACACTGACAGTACATGGAAATTAAATTCTAAAAAGAATGCAAAACATAAAAGAAAATATGCATTAAATAAAGAACGTGACTAATTAAGATGTGTCAAACTTCTTTTTGCTATAAATTGATCATCGTTGACTATACAAATAATTAGCGATATGTAAATATTAGAAATGGTGAAGATACCATGCATACTATGAATTTGGAATGCTGAGAAGGTTTTTGGAACAATCACTCTTGCTTTTGTTTCGGAGAAGAAAAAATAGTGATGATATAATGGGATTTTTTATATAAATAAAAAAAATAAGGAATTTACATAAACAAATAAAACTATGAAAAATTACGTTTTTAGGTCGTATTAGTAGTGTCGTGGGGGTTGGGTAAGAGATTAATAAGCTCGAGTGCCATGGGGTTAGGGCATGGCACTGGCACCTTTTTAGTTAGGCCAGTGCCGCAGGGAATGGGGGCGAAATGGGCCAGGCCCAGTGCCGTTGGGGTTGGGGGCGGCACTGGTGTTTTTTGGTTGCCTCATGGTCAGGGTGCGGCATTGGGCTTATCCAGTGCCTCGGCATGAGCCCGCAGCACTGGTTCGACAAAAACCTTATATAAGTAGGGCTGAGCACCTCAATTCCTCATTCCACACACTCCACACTAATCCATATCCTCTCCCTTGCTCTCCCTCCCCAACCCTTGTGCTATGGATCAACCTCAGCCTTTGGTAATACGGCTGCACCCGAATGCGGTCGCTCATGAGCGACAGGACGGAGTGTGGTTCCAATCCGACTCACCGGTGGTCTTCCAACACGCCGATATAAGCACCATGGCGGAGTTACAAGCAGTGTTCCTGTACCACCTAGGTGGCGGATTCACGGAGATTAGGAAAGTCGGGTACCGCTACCTACAGCGGCAGCCCGACGAAAGGTTCGTGCATCTGCTGGTGTGGTTATTTAACGATGAGCACGTCCGTGTCACCTTCGGATGCCACCGCAGACTGATGCCCCAACACGTCATGGACTTTTTGGTTGACGTCGGCCGCATCCCGGCTGGCCTGCCGGTTGCGGCGACACCGGTCCGGATTGCTGAACCCCCCCCTCCGGAAACCGAAGCGGCGATGGGTCATTCAGAGTCAGAAGAGGATGATTCCGACTATGCTACGAGCACTGCGTCATCCTCTGACGCTTAGGAAGGTGTTGCGGGCGGTGCGGAGACCCGATCAGCTAGCTTTCCCCGTCATGTCCTTCCAGCCCCGTCGCCAATCCCAAGGGTGGAGGATGTGCCATGCTATTTCCAGCAGTTTGATCTAGATGAAGGCGCATGTTCGGATTCGTTGAATGCGGGAATGGGCAACGACTATAACACGGACGGGGGGACAGAGATCCGAGTCGGCCATCGGATGCACAACCGAGAAGCGGTTCAGACTGCAGTAAAGAATTACAGCATCCGACGGAATGCGGAATATAGGGTTATTGAGTCGGACAGAATAAAGTACCATTGCCGGTGCAAGCACGCGGCGGATGGATGCCCTTGGAGCATTCGCGTTGCCTTGAGGCAGAACCTCGGTTATTGGTAAGTGATTCGAACCCACAGCTCCAATTGTGTGTTTTCGAAAGGAATATCTATGTATCTCCTTGTGAGCATCGTTGTTGTTGATGCAGGGAGGATCAGAAGTTTGGGGATCCCCACACGTGCATTTCTCCGACGATGTCGGCCGACCACTCTCAGTTGGACAGCAGGCTCATGTCCGCCGTCATTCTGCCAATGGTGAAGACTAATCCATCCGTGTCCGTTCCCGTTCTTCAAAGTGCAATTCAGCAAGGGTACCACTTTAAGCCTTCTTACCGCAAAGTGTGGATCGCGAAGAGGAAGGCAATGGTTATGTTGTATGGGCAGTGGGAGGAGTCGTACAACAGGGTACCGCGGCTACGGCAGGCCCTGCAGATGTTCCTGCCAGGTACAGTTACGGACTTCGAAACAGTGCTGTATTATGACGGGAACCGCCTGGATCATGGATCTCGACAGTTCGACAAAGTCTTCTGGTTGTTTTCCCTGTGCATCGAAGCCTTCAAGCACTGCAAGAATTTCATTTCCATCGATGGGACCCACCTGTACGGGAAATACGGGGGGCTTCTCTTGATCGCGGTGGCGCAAGATGGGAACGACAACATATTGCCGATTGCGTTTGCACTTGTTGAGTCTGAGACGACTGAGGCGTGGTCATTCTTCCTGTCATACTTGAGAAGACACGTCACTCCCCAACAGGGTCTCATGGTAATTTCCGACAGGTCTAATGCGATCAGAGCCGCACTTAATGACGCGAGGAACGGGTGGGCCCCCTAGTGCGCACCATGCGTACTGCATCCGGCACATGGGTGCGAACTTCATGGCGAGGTTCAGGAACACCCGGGGAAAAGACCTGATGACCAACGCTGCCTACAGTGCATGGTCGGGACAATCCCCCGAGGCGCGAGCGTCCGTGGGTCCTGCGGTCAAAATTGGAAGGATAATATTATAAAGTTGATAGGAAATCATCAACGACAAGCTTATATACCTGTTCATGTATTGGCTTACAAGTATTATCTTATATCTAGATCAGAAAGTCTTGGGAGCCCATATTAGGGAGACAATAGGAAGCCAATATCAATTTTTCTTCTTTTCTCTTTCCCTTTTTACCATCCACTAATTCCCTAATTACACTAATGGGCTCCCTAACGTTGGTTCCATAACATTACTCTATTTAGATACATCAAAGCTAGCAAGAAAGCTAAGGTTTCTACTTTCAGGAAATTGTTGTTGTTGTTATTATTATTATTATTATTATTATTATTATTATTATTATTATTATTATTCTCTTTAATACATTTTTTTTCTTAACTTTTTAAGGAAAAAAAATTCAATGTTCTTTAGTTTTTGGTGTATATTATTATAATAAAGTTGATGATCAATAATATCTTAATTACTCAATTAATAATATTAATTTGCTTGGGGTAGTACAACAACAATACAATAATTAAGTACACATAAAATAAACTTCAATAAGAATATTTATCACATTATATTATATATATATAGCTGGAAATTAACCCACCTCACAACATTATATATCATAATAATATATCAACTAATTAATTAACAATAATAGTTAATTAATAATAAGCACACTCCTACACCCTATATATGATTTGAGCCATGATTATTCTTCTTATCCAATAAGCTAATTAATTAACGTACCTAATCAAATAAGCCACATTAATTAATTGATTAATTAATAACATAATAGAATTTTGATTATTTGTTCAACACAAAGTAGCACTATATGGCTTCAGAAGTGGGATGAGAGAGCCACTAAGGTGAACTTATTGCACGGACAATTTTTGATTTTTTCAAATAATTATTTGTTAATATTCTTAAGGATATATAATATGCTGCTATAAAAGATGCATTTGAGTTTTTACTCCTTTGTATCCCTTACATTTCAAGTGATTAAAGGATCCACTAAACTAAACTAAAGGCAGAAAAGAATGTCAACCAATTATTATCTACGAAAAAAATAATTAAAGTCCACCTTTTTATTTTGCCAATTACAATTTCATGTCCTTTTACAAACCAAGGTTCTTCTATTACATTATTTTCTCGCTATCTTACGAATTATAAAACCACACTTAGTACAACATTTTTGGATGCCTCTCGCTTTCTAACGAATTATAAAACCACACTTAGTACAACATATTTGGACGCCTCATAGCATCCTCTGATGTACATCTTTCACTACAAACAAAAAGAAAATAATTACCTATATGGCCATTGGCTGTCAGAAGGAGGTAGTCATATCTCAGCCATGGCATTTCCTCGGAGAATGCTGCGACGTTCGTTTAATTGGCTGATGTTCAGGGGAACTATTACCGGATCAAATTTCCCTCGCCATTCTCCGTTATTGATTCCCAATTCCACCCATTCCGACGGCTCTCTACTGCGACGCCACTGTCGTAGTCCCACAAGTCTAATATGGAAAAAAGGGCCACAAAGCTATTGTAATTACATGCATTATTTCCTCGGCCTTAGACACAAGCATTAGATCATTTTCTTTACTTTTTTCCAACATTCATTATTCTCCCCGAACTAATATCTAATTTTCCCCAAATAGCCCTTTTCTTACCCCTTATGTCCATTTTTTCCAATTACATATATTACACGGAAATGTTACATAACTTACCACATCTCAAATCAGATATTACTAATTTATTACAAACTACCATACAAATTGAATAGCTAAAACACTTATAGCGTGACAAATCCACCATACTAACCTGGAATCCTATCGCTCCGGCCACGTGGTGGCTTCGGTCCAGCCGGTTGATATCCGAATCGCGTTCGAGTTGCTCTTCGCCTTGCCTGCCCGCCATATTGCTCGTCCCTATCCGCGGCTTATTACTAATTTTTTGTCCCACGATAGAGTTCCAAAAATACCCAAGAACTACAAAAATACCCAAATTGGAAAAAATGAGAAGTGGGTTGTGGTGGTGCAAGTGAGTTCCGCACCCACCCACCCATATTTATAGCCAAAAGGATGCATCAATGCCGTTGGGTTCACCCATGGCACCCTCTCCTCCACCAGTGCTGCGAGGACATCCGGCGTCACCCCCCAACGGCCCAATGCCGTGGCCCCTCCAGCGGCACTCGTGCTGCCACCTATGCTGCCCCTACCCCCCACGACACTCATGCATTGGTTGAGTGCCGTGGCCAACCCGTACGTCACTCGGACTGCACCCTCCAACCACCAATGCCTCACCCATCCCCAACGGCATTGGTGCAATCCCACCTCGCACCACTCTCCCACGGTACTACATGCAATGTGCAAAAAGGTAAATTTACATATTTTTATTTGTTTGTGTAAATTCTACATTTATTTTATTTATATAAAAAAAAATCCTGATATAATGATTTTGATGGTTGATAGGTTAATGGGTGAGAGGAATATAATTTTTTTTAATGGGATAGTGGGTTTTTTTTTAAGCAAATGCTTTTACTATTTTGTTTAAATATCTTGTTCAATGAAATCATTTTATTAAGGGTAAAATTTGGTATAAAACTTGGACACGAATTCTGATCTAATGCCAGTATACAAAGGTATAGATATTTTATCCAACTAAACCCATTTAAGTTTGTCTAATTACAATAAAAGTCATTAAAAAAAAAGCACCACTTAAATGCTCTCTCCTAGTCCAAAAAAATAATTGTTAAAAGATGGCAAAAAAAATTGTTAAAAAGTAGTACATAAACTTAGTTTTATTTATTTGATGTATTATGTATACATTTTGATGTCATTTTTGTTGTTTCTTATTACGTAATTACATTAAAAATAGCACAAAAATTAGTTCTCTTTGACACGAGAATTAATATTAGAACAGTGCTACGGAATCAACATTAAAGAGCATTTAGGGAGTTAATAAGTCTAATTAGAAGTTATAACAATGCTATGGAACCAACACTAGAAAACCCTTAAGGAGCCAATAATTAAGTTATTATATAAAATTAAAAAATTTATCATCCGAAATTAAAAACGTTATCATCCGAAATTATATAAGTTATCATCCATAACTCATTATCAAGTGCATTGGGTCCCAACTAGGTTGGCTTCCAAGATTTTCTCTTAGAGGTTATCATCCGACATTAAGAAAAATTATCATCCAAATCTAAATTATCATCTGAAATTAAAAAAAATTATTATCCAAACAGAGTGTTAGTTATCATCCGAAACTATCAACCATCGTCACCACCACTATCATTGTCACCAACTGCACCACCTAACCTCACCACCACTATCGTCACTGCCGCCACCGTCTAACCCTAAACCACCACCAACAACCCTCACCAACATATCAACAAAAACAACAAAAAGAATAATAAGAAGAAGCAGATCTGGAAGAAGAGGAAGAAGAACAAGCAATCATGGGAGGAGGAGGCGCGGGCAGCTAAATGGAGATCCTTCTGGATTGTGTTGACGATGAGGATGATGAGGTCATGGTCGTCGGAGAGGAAAAGCGTGACGGCAAGGTAACCAGTGCGTTTGAGAGGTAAGGCGTCATCGTGAGTCATCTTAACGGCGTGGATGTAACCGAATGAGGCGTCATGACCAAGCATCTCGACGTAGAGGAGGCGTCTGACATACTCCTTCATCTTACGTTTTGGGATATCGAGCTCAAGGAGGCGGCGTTTTAGTTATCTATTGATTATTGGAATGTTGGTTCCGTATTGTTTTCCGTAATATTATTCTTCTTTTTTAAGAAGACGAAGATTATGTAAAAGAAGCAAGAAAATCATGACGACAATGACATAGAAGCAAATGAAAGAGGAAGAGAAAATAGGAAAAGGACAATAAAGAAGAAAAAGATGGCGACACATAAGGAGAGGAAGAAGAAAATGACGATGATTGACGTAGATAAAGAAGAAGAAGATGAGAAGAAAGACGATGACGGCACGACAACAATGACACAGAAAAAGAGGAAGGAGGAAGAGAAGACAGACTAAGGCAGAGAAGACGACAATGGCAAGGAGATGATGTCAGACGAAGAAGAAGAAAAAGAAGTAGAAAAGAGGGGCTCGTATGTGAATTAAATTTAGTTGATCTTTGTTGGATAAATTACTTGGTCACCTAGAATTGTTTTTGAAATTGTCCTACAGAATAGAGTGATAAATATATTCATGTGAAATTTTACATAGTTAAATCCATCTAATTAGTAAAAAAAAAAAAAATTTGCATAGAAGTATTCACCTAAGAAAAATTACATTCCTAATCCTAAATTTGTGGAAAGAATTTTCTAAAGTGAAAAATTTTTGTAAAATAATACTTTAATTACCTTTAAATGTATAATTTTTAAAGTATTACTTGTAAACCTACTATTTTACCACTTTACGTGTATGTCCTTACATCAAGGTCATGTCCTTACATCAGAAGACCCTGGCCCAAATTTATAGTATAAAATGCCATCTTGAGGAGCATTTTCCATGGACTTCTTGTTTATAACAAAAATTTCATCTTTTATTATCTAACCAACATGTTTTATATCACAAAACGATGAAAGAACAAGAGCTTGGCTCCTTTGTCATTTTAAAATAAAATAAAAACATACAATAATTTGAGAAAACTGCTCCACACCATGATGAACTCATCAGATATTTGTGGGCATGCTGTAGCTGATTCATTGTATTTGCCGGTTCAAGGTATGGAATCAGATCACCAGTCTAAATCTTACAGGCAAGGACCCAGAACTTGCAGTTGCATGATCACATTACAAATCTGGATAGAAGCATCCAACATTCTCAAATTTCTAAATCAGGAACTTGGCTTGCATTGATCAGCACATCCGTACTTGTCAACTTGGGAACAAACATCCAGGTTTAGCATGTTACACTCAACTGCTGTGCCGCAGTGACCAAGCAAACTCTTCAACTTTACTATCAGAGAGAAAAGGATTCAACATTCAACATCGGCCATACATTGAGAGCATCTCTTTAAGCCTATCTGCTTCTCTCTCCAAGCTATCAAAGCTCACAGAACTTTCAATCCTCCAACCCCAGTTTCCAAACTGCATTGGTCATGAGATCAACAATTTAATAATTTTATTATATCTTTTCGAGGATAAAATGCTTCTTTATCGTAAACGGTTTAGGTGCCAGAACAAACTGAAAACTTGGAAGAAACTTTTACCTGAGTGGCAGGAATATTCATCCTGGCAGAACTCCCCAGTCCAAGAACATCTTGCATAGGTATTATTGCTGTTCGAGAAACAGAACCCATTGCTGCCTTGATTAAAGACCAAGGAATGTCATCTTGCTCAGTTAGTGAGAGATAATTTATCACCTGAAACATGAAATAAAGGACATGAATTCCCATCCAACTTGATTAAAAACTAGCATCTCGCTATTACACATAGGCAGATAGGCTTTAGCACCCACATTTGATTTTTCTTCTTGGTTCAAAGCTTCCCACCAACCTTGGATCTGTAGCAGAAAGAGTTTTCCTATCAAAATTTATTAATGTTAACAGGTAATACATACACTAATTTGGAACTCGACACATCAATTCATTTATCTATCTAAATGGGTAAAAACATTTATAATTTTAAAGAAAAATAGGTGCTCATATCTTAAATCTTATATTATCAGTTGCATCAGCAAATCTGTTACAGACTTCAAAGTGTATACCTAGGTCTCCTTCCCATGAAGAGACTCGCAGTGTTAATGAATGTAAGACAATAAATTCTTACTGTGTCATTGTCGTGAGTCCCTGTATACACAACTTGATTGCACTCATGATTATGAGGCAAATGTGGGTTGGCAGCATCACTTCCAAACCCTGGAGAAAATAAATAAATGAGATTTAGAATTACTACTTTAGAGCAAGACACGAATCAACGGTAAACAAAATCAGCAATTAATAATTACCAAATTGGAGGACAGCCATTCCAGGTGCTCCAATGGATTTTCTTAGTTGGACTACATCCTCTGTGATAACTCCCTGTCATAAAATAATATCCCAAAAAATTACAAGGGCTTGCCTTAGAAAGATTCATATACTTATTTCACTGATATATGATTGACAAGCAACATCCCTCTCAAGACAAACTATACAATAAACATTTAAGAATTTGTTATGATAATATGTACCAAGTCTTCTGCTGTGATATTAATTCTTCCAACTGCTCTGAAAATGGCATCAAAGAAGGATATCCCAGGTCCTACCTATCATTCAAATGACACACTGCATATTATAGTTTGATGAAACAGATTAAAGATAGCACAAAATGACAGGATCTGACCTTCCACTTTCCAACCATAGCTACTTTTTCTTCTGCACATTATAGAGCATACACATGTTACAAAAATATCACACCAAGTAAAATGTTGAAAACTTGAAATAAACTTAGTATAAACTCACCAGAGGGAACAGCCCAAAATCCAGCGAGTCCTCTAAAGTGATCAATCCTAAATTCATCATATAAATTCTGTGCACGGCGTATGCGGCGTACCCACCACGAGTATCCTTCTTTCACCATGGCATTCCAATCATACAAAGGGCTTCTCATTAAAATATGAAAATATAAAAAATAAGAAATCAGAAACCTAAATGAGAAAGGAGGCCTTACATTGTACTATGATATGTTAGCAATTATTACAATATAATGGTTTAGAAGATGGGAAAATTTTCATGAAGGGGTTTATAGAAATAATCAATCAGGATATTGTCATAGGCGTTTAAAGAGTTATGGAACGAGAAGAGGAACAAAAGTAACATAATCAGGGGGAACAAATGGTTTAAATTTCCAACAACAAAAAAGTTCATGAGAAAAAAATTTAAAAGATGGAAAAGGTTCAAGTAATAAATTTATGGCAAAATATTTATCCTGGGATCAACATCAAACCTGCCCCACAGCTGACCAGTTTCACTGAATGCATCGGGTGGAACTCCACTCACTAGAAGAGGAAAACCTTTCCTGTTCTGTTGGATTAGTAGAGATTTTTTATGATCACAAGGTGAAAATGGTGTGAAAAAATGTATATCAGACAACTTCAGCGTCAGATTCTTTAGAGAATACTAACCAGTATAAACTGCTTCTTATTTGCCCAAACATCAGCACTATGATAACCAACATATATGGGCATGTCTCCCATTATCCTAATTCCCCTACTCTCTGCATAGTTACGAACATTCTGCCATTGCCTTTGGAACAAGAACTGTTGAGCAATAAATACATTTATCTGCATGCAAAAGCATAAGTGACTCAGCAAAACCACTTCTGGTTACAAGTAGGAAGATATGAATCAAGTGTTAATTATAAATTATAACTGGGAAGCATTCATTATGATATCATACAAAGTGTCTCTTCTCTTGATAAATCTCTTCTAGAGCTGCAAGATGGCGGTTTCTTAGAGGTTCAGGCCAATTATACCAGCTGATTGTATTTAAACTATCATCAATAGCAGCAAAATAAGCTGCATCTTCAAGCCAGCCTATACAACATTGAAAAGAGATTACACCATCACAAGAGAAAAACCTACAATAAAATTTGATCATTGTTCACCTTGGAAACAATAACACCACCCATCCCCGATCTACTTTGTGAAGAGTTGAGAAAGTTTCCCATGTCTAATATTTGAAAATGGATCATGGAATATGTGTGAGCCTATCTAAGACAAGCGTCCTTACATGAGCTTTGGAGAAAAGAAATCCATCACAAGAATGGAATTTTAGTAATTTAGTTTTATATTTTCCTAGAAAAATCCTTGCTGAGAATTGAAGAAAGTATTTAGCAGAGAGGAAAGGGCATAACGTAGCAGGATCAAGAATCCCAACAACCAAAAGTAATAAAACATTCAACCAAACAAAAAAAAAAAAACACGTGAGATCAGAGATATGAATCCTAAATGTTTATTCAAATCAGTTTTCGTTTGTGGACAAACATCTTGAAGTTAAAGAAAACATTTTACAAGCTAAAAAAGGCATGTTGGGATGTAAAGTTAGAAGTGCAACTAATTGAGTTTCTTACTTGATATGTTAGGGTCCCTACGAAAACTCTCAAGCTGTCTTTTGAGTTCTCCTTCACTTGAAATCAACCTCTCTGCAGCCTAACAAAAGGGGTTTCAATAAAAGGAAAATATAAATTAGGTACCAATGGCACAGAAATTGCTGAAACGTTCAATGACATAAGGAAATTACTCCATAATTCACAAAGGTCAAGTTATGTATGCAACTATGCAAGGATTCTGCTCAAATATAAGTGACTGACAGTTAAAGCATCAAATTAGTTATTCGAGTAATACTAAATGTACAAGCACTTTTGCCAATCAAGTTCAACCAAGTTGGTGTTAACCCAACAAAAATCACTCAAATTAATTAAAAAAGAAAAATGAACATCTTGAACTGCTTGTACAGCCAGCATTTCTCTAGTTCTTCATTATAGCAAAGTTAAAGAAAATTGTAACAATTTTACTTTAATTAGAAGAAAGGGAAGAATGGCAGTGATGAATGAATATCTTACTTTAGTTATCAAGGGATCCTTAAGGTCAGCAACAAGTGAAAAATTGACCCGCTCAGCATCACTGCATTCGTTTAAGAATATTATAAGAAAAAGAAAAGCAAGGAGGAAGCACACTAGAAAGGGGAGTGAAAAACATAGCAGTAAGTCTCACATAGGTTCTGGAAGCTCATGCTTTTCCAATAATCCATCCTTAACAAGCTCCTCCAGAGAGATAAGCAGGGTATTCCCACAATTTGCATCCTAAACAAAATAAATAAAGTGAAAAGTGAAAAGCAGGTAAGCTTTCAGCAGAAGAGTATTACTTTAAAAAAAAAAAAAAAAAAAAGAAGAGTTGACCCTTAATCTCAGTCAACTCATCTACACCTAAAAACAAAAATGGAAAAAGACAAAAACAAAATAAATAAAATAAAAATGATAGAACCTGGCCGGAGTAAGGGGAGCCTTCTTCGTTAGCTTTTCTGCCAGGAGGCACAAGTGGTAGCACCTGCAAGAAGAAGAATAGAAATCATTTTCAAGAAGAAGAAGAAGAAATCATTTTCAAACAACAAGAAGAAATCAAGAGGTTCGTTCACAACCTGCCAAAGGGAGCAACCAGAATGATGGAGCCAATCAATGAAACGAAATGCCTCTTGGCCGAGATCGCCGATGCCGTAGGGTCCGCGAAACGAGGTTGGATGGAGCAGAATGCCGGCTCTTCTGCGATCGTCCGGGTGAGGCTTGGGAAGCCAATCGGCGTAATTTGGCGGCAAATCTTGGCCAACGGCGAGTTTAGATATTGACGGAGGAGAGGGTTGTTGGAGGGAGAGGCAATTGGTTACGGAAAGAGTGGGTTTTGTGTTGGAGCGAGTGAGAGTGAGTGAGGTGCAGCGGTGGAGGTGCGGGTATGAACAGAGTGGGAGATTGGTGAGAGCCATGTTAGATGTCTATTTTGGAGTTTCAGTTGAAGAAACTAGAAAGTAGAAAGAAAAAGAAGCAGAAAGCACGTGAGTGGTGACTACATGGAGCAAATCATTCATCTGCATAGTTACGCTCTCACTCTGCTCCGCTGCTTGATCCGAGGCATCGTCAATTCGTCATCAGTCATCACAAGCCCGAACCGGAAATTGAACCGGTAACACGTATGGGTCATGGAAATGGAATTACTGGTTGAGTTGGGACATCACTGGTTGAACCAATAGGGATAATTTATCTAACGGTGATCGAAAATTTTTCTAAAAGAAAATTAAAAAAAGTATTATTTCCTTTAAGAAATTAAAAAGTCTTTAAATACACTAATTCAATTTTTTTCCTTTTTTTTTTCATAAGGCGAACTTTTTCATTTTTTTACAAATTTCGAACCAAATTTGGCACGTAGTATGGCGAACTTCTTACAACTTACTAAAAGCTGATTACAGTATGATGAACATGGTGTATAATTATATGTATATTAGTATTTTATTTGTGCGATGCACGGGATTTATATTCTAATTTAATGTAATAAATTAGACAAAATGATTTGTAAGAAATAATTTATCAATTAAATAAGTGCAATCAAATCTAAATGTATTGAGTTACATAACTATTATGAGATGCTTAACTATAGGAAAAGTCTTATGTCGATGCGTTGATAAAATTTTTTACCACAACGCTATCCCTACATTTGAAGTTATCAGTTCTTATCAATAAACCCAAATACGAAATATATGATTTTTTTCTTCCTCTCCCTCTCCCTCCTCTCTCTCTCTCATTCTCTCTTCATTTTTTTTTCTCACCTTCACTTTTTCTCTCATTCTCCCCCCTCTATCATTTCTCTGTTTATTTCCTTATCTATTTCCCACTCTCTCCCACGATCCCTCACTATCTCTTTCTCTTCGGCCTTCTCTTTCCCTCTATCCCCGTTTTTCTCTTTCACTTTCTTTTCTTCCCCTCTTTTTCTCTTTCTTCATTTCTTTCTCTCATCATCGCTCTCTTATTTTCTCTCTATTTGTAATTTCTCAATTAAATAAGCGTAATCAAATTTAAATGCATTGAGTTCACAATTTAACCCTACACTTGAAGTTCTTACCAATGAGGCCAAATACGAAACATGTGATTTTTCTCTCCTTCCTCCATCTCTCTATTTCATTCTCTTTTTATTTATTTCTCTCACCCTTACTCTCTCTCCTTCACCCTCCCTCACTCACTCTTTTTTTTCTTTATTTCCTCACCTCTCTCTCCCTTTCTCCTCGCTCTCTCAATCTTTTTTTCTATCCTTCTCTCTCTCCTTCTTTCCCCCTATCTTTCTATCTCTCTCCCTCTCCACATCTCTCTATTTCTTTCTCTAACCCTCGTTCTCTCTCCTTATGTTTCTATTTCCGTACCTCTCCCTCTCTCCCCCGCCCCTCTTTTTCCATATATTTATCTCCCCTTCTCTCTCTCTCACTTCATCCCTCTTTCTTTCTCTCCCATTTTTCTCTCCATTTCTTTATTTTTCCTCGTTCTTTCCTCTTTCCTTTCGTCTCTTCTTTTTTTTTTTTTCTCTATTTCCTTATCTCTCTTTCCCTATCTATATCTCTCCCTTACTCTCTCCCTTACTCCCTCCCTCTCTCTTCATTCTTTCTTTCTCCCTCTTTCTCCGTCTCTCTTTTCCTCTTTCTCCTCCATCATCTCTTCCTCTCTGTTTCCATTGTTCTCTCTCCCCCTCTCCCTCCTCTTTCCCTTGCTTTCCCTTTCACATTCCCTCTCTTCCCCTCTTTCTCTCCCTTGCCCTCTCTCTCATCTCTTTTTTTTCCTCTGTATTCATAAATACACAAATTTTCTCGATATAATGTATTATTATTATTATTATTATTATTATTATTATTATTATTATTATTATTATTATTATTATTAATTTAAAAGAAACTCAAGCGGGCTAGGCCCACCAGCCTACTAACCCACCAATTTATTATAGACAGAGTATGAAAGGATTTTAGAATTATCTAAATAGGGGGGAATAGATAATAAAAAATTAATTATTTTAAAATTACTTCAACAACCATCTCATATATTTAAAATTTTAATTTTTAAATATGATTAACTTAAAAAATAAATAAACAAAAATTTTATCTAAAATCACTCAACAACCGTATAAATATAAAAGTTTATAATTTAATTAAAAAATAAATCATTTTAAAATTACTTCAACAACTTTATCGTATATTTGAAATTTAAAATTTTAAATTCAGTTAATTATGCCAATTAAAAATAATTAAAAAACAAATTTTCTAATGACGATATCTAAGCATTTAGCCTCCTAAATTCATTCTCCAGCCGCCGCGTCAGCCATTGAACTTCCTAATTGTATACTATTAAGATTAAGATAAGATAAGATTAAGATTAAGATAAGATTAAAATTAAGATATTATTAAGATATATATATCCCACCTGAAACCATTTTTTACCCACTCTTTTCTTTTTTTTTCCGTCTTCTATCCTCCACTCCTCCCTCAAGGTAAGTGCTCTTCCTTTTGTACTTTTCTTTCATTTATTATTTATATAATTATTTTAGGCAGATTTATTATTTATTAAGTTTTATTTATTTGTTTAGTTTTGTTTTATTTATTTAGGTAATTTCATTATTTGTTTATTTTTTTATTCATTTATTTATTAAGGTAGTTTTATTATTTACTTCTGTACCACATATTATGACAAACATGGTGTAAATATCCAAAAAAAAATTGGATATATGTATTTACAATACCACTACACATCCAAGTAAATACCCCAACCAAGTCAAACCAAGAAATTTTGCCCCACTCTCACTCATGCGCGTGCATACACGCACATCATTAACCCTGGAAAAAATTTGAAACTGTGAAACGGGTTACGAAAAAAGGGAGACATTTCCATTTCTCACTCACCCACTTATGCATCACTCACTCACTCACACACAAAAAACCTCCACATTCATCACAGAAAAACTGCAGAAAAATTTCGAGGCAGATAACGAAGAACATTGAAGCTAATTTCGAAGCAGAAAATAGAGAAAATTGAAGACGAATTCGCCTAATCGAAGAAGCCTCGAATCAAAAGCGAAGACTTCTCCTTCTTAGGGTTGACGTAAATCAGCAACTAAATCAAGGTTAGTATAATCTTCGTTCTGATTTTACTTAGGGTTCATGTTCTTTTCAATTAATGTGTAGTGAAATCTGTTTCTGTTTGATGTTACTGAGATGGTTGGTGACATTCGATTAAAATAGGGAGATTCATGTGTGAAATCCCTTTCTGTTTTACCTTCGGAAACCGTTTCGGTTTTGCCACCAAATCCGTTTTTGTTTGATGTTGCTTGTTGATTAGTGACCTTCGATGAAATTAGGGAGATTCATGTAACAAATCCGTTTCTGTTTTGTATTCCAATTCCGTTTCTATTTGTTGTTGCTTGTTGGTTTCACCTTCGATGGATTTAGGGAGATTCATATATGAAATTCGTTTTTGTTTTGCCTTCAAAATTTGTTTCTATTGGTTGTTGCTTGTTGGTTTCACCCTCGATGAATTTAGGGAGATTTATATATGAAATTCGTTTCTGTTTTTCCTTCAAAATCCGTTTCTAGTTGATATTGCTTGTTGATTCACACTTTGGTTGATTTCTTTTCTGATACTTTCAGCAAAAATGGGAAAGAAAAATGTAGAAAAGAAAAACAAGGCTGTTTCTAAACATGCAAAGAAGAAAAGCAGCGTCAAGGATGTAAGAATCTTTAGAACTTTTTTTTATTTCCTTCTGTTATACTCTAAAATCCGTTTCTGTTTTTCTAAATCCGTTTCTGTTTTATTTACAGTAAGGGCATGAATTTAGGTGTCTCCTAAAACTGTTGTCCAAATGTTCATCTACGTAAAAGACCATCCAGATAAAAGAGCCCTTGTTAATGAGATGGGCTTTGGCGCACTCTCTTATCTCCCAAATAAATACCTAAACCAAAGGTTGGTGAAACAGATATACGACCGCTATGACATCTATGACAACACGATATACTCGGATACATCAGCGGTGAATATCACCACAGAGAAAATAGGTTATGCTCTTGGTTTGAGTTCAAAAGGTACTAAAAAATCTTAATCATTTAGCTTACAAAATCCATTTCTGTTTCTTGAATCATTTCCGTTTCTGTTTCTTGTATCATTTCCGTTTCTATTTTTTCTCTTAAGTTAATATAACTAACTAATATTGTTTTCTCTTTACATAGGAACTCCTTATGACACAAGAGTTGTAAAGAAAGAACTGAGTCAGGAGGATAGAGATGTAAACAAGTTTTTTCCAAGGGAAAACAACAGTAGCTCTCCAAAATCTGATAAAAACAACACCACTAGACACTGATGAGAACAAGAAGTTGTTCATGCAGTCGTTTATTTTGTTTGCACAAAAGGTCTTCATCTCCCGAATTCAACATCAAACATCACTCCAACAGCTCTCTCAATAATTTTTGACTTGGAGAACACAAGTAATAGGAATTGGGCACTTCATGTGCATAACTTCCTCCTCTAGGAATTAAAAAAGGCCAAGAAAAACAACTCTATGGCGATACATGGATGCTGCTATGCTCTCATGATCATATACTTTCATGAGACGCATTTTGGAGGGAATTCAAAGGACCCTGCAGCACAGCCACCATGGTTAGCATATTGGACTGGTGAGACGCTGAAAAAAAGAGTGAAGCAAGAAAAAAAAATATGACGCAGTAAGTAAAAGAAAAAAGAGGACAGAAGGATGGCATCCTCAAGTTCTTCAGATTTTGAGGAAACGGCTTCTGAGGAACCACCACAACAAGAAATAAGAAGCTAATAAAAGAACGATCGGGTTGTGGTAGGTTCAAATGAACCCTTGAATCTAACACAACAAAGTCCAGCTGTTGCTGGGTAAGTTTAAAATCTATTTCTGTTTGTATTCAAATCTGTTTCTGTTTGTATTCAAATCCATTTTTGTTTTTTCCAAACTTATTTCATCCATAGATTGTCACAATCAGAAGATGCTACACTTGCTGAGACATTAAAAAACACAAGGAAGAGAAAAAGCAACAAAGAGAAGACATGAACACCAAAAAAAGAATAAGCCAAAGTAATGAGGGTGGTGAAATGATACAAGATGCAGGAAAGTCTACTTCCGAAGCTGCCATAGGGTTTTTGGATAAAACAAAGATGTTTTATTCGTTTGAAACTGTTAGCCTTGGAAGGGATGATAGTGATAATGTAGTTGTTGAAGGCTCTGTCATCATGCCACCTCAACCATATCAAACAGGAAAAGAGTAAGTAAATACTTCTTTATTACTCTACCAAATTCGTTTCTTGTATTTAATTTTCTTTCTCTTGATGCATGGTTTTGCAAGCTGAGCCTGAACAGTAGGGAAACACAAAAGATGTTGAAGTAGAGGTCCAAGATGCTGAAGTAGAGGTCCCTCCTGAAGTAGAAAATGCTGTTGAAGAAGAACAACAACTTGGACCACTAAATATAATAATGTAAGTATAAAATCCTATTTCTTTAGTTTTTGTCTTCATTGTCACATAAAATCCATTTCTGTTTTTTTAGTTTTTGTCTTCAGTATGCTGTAAAATCTGTTTCTATTTTTGATACAGGCCTGTACAACCTGAGCAACAATCTAAATCGCAAGATGCTGAAGGCAAGGACCTTGCAACGAGGGAAACCAATCAAGATTCCATTGAACCCATTGAAGTCGAACATGTGCCCATAAACATACAAATGTAAGTTCAAATTTCGTTTCTGTTTTCTAGTTTTTTGTCTTCTGTATGCTGATAAAATCCGTTTCTGTTTTGTTTTTTTGGTGCAACCGTTTGGAACCTCAAGATCCTGAACCCTGCTCATTAACCCTCCAACCCTGGTTGCAACCTGAACCTGAGACCAGTACTGCTAAAGGTCCTATGGAGTCCTCTGATGAGATGATAACACATGTGCTATTGAGCATGAACCAAGAAGAAGCTGCACTATCATTTGACTTGGAGGTAGATCAAACCCAACCAACACAAGATGACAAGCGGATTCAGCAACTCAGAGACCATTGCAAAACCCCTGACTCATTGCAACAATGTTATCAGACTGCCCCTATCAAACAAGATTTGGAAGAAAGGTGCGTAATTTGGGCAACAATGGAAAATAATAATAAATTTGAAACAATTTTCCAGCTCAGAGGGCCAAAATGTCTAGAGGTGATGAGATACAATTTCATGACCATGGCACTAGTACAATGTATTGACATGCAAATGGTTAGTCTCATGTGCCATGTTTTAAATAGAGAGGACGAAGCTCCCAAGGTTTGAAAAGGATGTATACTGTGTTCCACTAGAGATCTTGGTATCATCTTTACTCACTTATCTTTTTCTTTCTGTTTTATAAACTTCTTCATATACTCATATAAATCCATTTCTGTTTTCCATTAAAATCCGTTTCTGTTTTTGCTTTTTACAGACTAGAATGTTCGATACATATGGTTCAAACTATCTTGACAAGAAAACAAAACTGTCGTATCTTGTGAGCCAACTGAAGGATCAAGAGTACATGGAATTGCTTGACAAAGAGAATCTGAGAACACATAGCACTGTAAGTTCTATTTTTTATCATAGAATTAAATTAGGTACTTTGTTAATTCATTTCAATAAAATTAACTTTTCTTATTAAATGTAGTTGTTTGCCCCTGTTCTTTATTCATATCATTGGTGGCTCTATGTCCTAGATATGGATAATAAGGAATTTTATATCATAGACTCTGTGTACTCAATTACTCCTAACCAACAGAGAAATAAACTGCATAGATTTGCTGTAAGTCTGCTTCTTAAATCTATTTTGTTACATTCCCTTCAGTTATCTTCTAAATCCGTTTCTATTTAGTATATATATTACCCTCTAAATCCGGTTCTGTTTGTTATTTCAGTGTAATATATTGAACAACTAAGAGTATGGGCAGGAGCCCCATCTATATTAAAGAAAGCCACAATCTCACTGCAGCTAAGGTGTGTTGAGGTTCCAAAGCAGCCAAATCCCACGGATTGTGGCGTATACGTGATGAAATGGATGGAACTCCTTGATGCAGCAACGTTATCGGGTTGTTATACTTTTAAATGCCGATACAACATTGAAGAATGAGGGCAAGTAAGTATAAAAAAATGTAACTAATTATGTTTCAAATTCAATACATGTTAACTTATTATCTTGTTTAAATTGTAAGCTCAGCTTGATGAATTCATAAAGAAGATTGTGTCAAAGCTGATTCTGAGCAAGGAAAATACTCTGAGAGTGGAAGCAATTAATCAAGCAAACAAGATGGGATGCCAAACTAAGTCTTCTGCTGCCCTGAAAAGCCCTTATGTTCAAGTTTAGACAGTTGAATTAGAAAAACAACATTGATAGACATTTTGTAATAGATTGATAGTTGGTTTAACTTTTTGTTATTAGCCCATATATTTCATGTGATACTCTGGTATTTTGATTCTGGATGATTAATACTTTCTTCTTCATGTATGTATTCTTGTTTCTGGTATTGGTTTGATTTACATAAAAAAAGATAAGTAAAATATCAAAAGAGAAACAGATTTTAGATGCTAACCGAAACGGATTTACTAAGTTCTTGTGTGGTTGTGAAAACAGAAACAGATTTTAGAGTCTAATAGAAACAGATTTAATATGATAACAGAATTACATTTTAAACCAAAACTAAAAAACTAATCAACGAACACTCCAAACAAGAAACGTAAAACAACATTCTAAATGTGCACAAATCTTCTCAATTAAATTGTTGAATACACAAATCCAAAACCTTGTTTACAAAAATCGAAAGAGATTTAAAGATAAATAGAAATGGATTTGCTAACTAAACTAAAGGAAATCTTTCTTCAAAATTTGCAGAGTGATAATTCTGCAATGATGATGATCCCTCAACCTCAAAAAGAGTTTTTCTTTTCTTTCTATTTGTTGCACTTGCTATTTTTTTTTTATCAGTATTTGAACCCAATCTTTTCTCTGGCCGTTCTCTTGATCTAACACGTGTTGGGATTTGCAAATCATTCATCTCACTCAAAGAACCATCTTCATATATTATGGTAGGATTTTCTTTGAGTTTAGCCTTAAATTCTTTCATCTCAGCGTCCAATTTATCTAAACCACGGTGATACTTAGTAGTTAATACTTCAAATTCTGATGCCTCTTCGGCAGATATGTAAGATCAGGATATCATACCATTATATTTCTTTGTCCTTGGCTGCAATACTGGTGCATCATAGCTACTCTAGGTACTCGTATGCCTCCTCTTTACTATACCATTTTTACTCCATCGTTCAAGTATATAGGTTGGTGAAATCTTATCCACTCTCTCATAACCAGCACCATCAAAGAGTGACGACACACTATACCTCTTGATTGAAATAGTAAGCATTTGCAATTAACTTCAAGTGTTGTGGCATCATATATAACTTCAAACCAGTTGTTCTTGCTGCTTGAAACCTCTTCCAAAACATCATAAACAATGATTCCTAAAACTTGCTTCCTTAATATTGCCACACAGTTAATCTTTCCTCTAAATTGTGCTTGTACTTCCCTAAATTTTGCATGCGTATAAACATCCTGAAATTGGGCTTCAATTCCTGATTTGGTTGCACAAGGAATGGTGGTGTGAGAATCGATGCTTCCCTCTCTTTTTGTTCTTTATCTCCTAAGCAATTATCATATTGCTTGGCAAGTTGGATCAAGGAACTCTTCTGAGTAATGAATTTGTTAAAGAAAGCATGCATGCTCTCACTCCTTTGTGTACTTCTCATCCCAGCCCAAAAGTTTATATCAAGATACACAAGAACCCATAGGTGACAATCCTCATAAAGTTCTAATAAAATGCAAAAAAATGTAACCAGAGTAAAAAATAGAAACGAAAATATAAGCAAGACAGAAACGGATTTTATATGCAAATAGAATGAATCCTTACCTGACAGCCACTTATTCCCACCTAGACCATGCTTAGTAAGAAAAGCTTCCCAATCTCTTTCAAAAATATCTATTGAAAGAGAGGACCACACAATCCGACTCATCTCTTGTTCGACGTCAACATGACCCTTGAATCCATTCAATTTTTTAGGAATCTTCTTCATAATGTGCCAAATACACCACCTATGGATTGTTGTTGGCATACAACATTGAATGGCAATTGGCATCGATGGACATTGATCGGTAATGATTCCTTTCGGTGGTTTCCCTCCCATGCAACGAAGCCAACAATCGAAAAGCCATTTGAATGATTCTGTGTCCTCATTCTTCATTAGAGCACATCCAAGGAGTATAGAATGCCTATGATGATTCACACCAACAAAAAGAAGCAAAAGGAAGATCGTACCTGTTTATAATGAAAACAGAATAAGAAAGAAAAGAAAGTAGAAACAGATTTAGAGGTAAAAATGAAAGACAAATCTGCACACCTATTTTTATTGTAAGTTGTGTCGAATGAGACAACATCTCCAAAAAATTCAAAAGTAGCTCTTCTCCTTGCATTGGCCCAAAACGCATTCTTAATTCTATTATCAGCGTCAAGTACAATCTCATAAAAGAAGTCTTGGTTCTACTCCTTCGTTCTATAGAAGTATTTTCGAAGCTCATTTGTATCTTCTTCTTCTGACACATTCCAAATCTCCCTAGTGATGTAGTTTCTGACATCTTTTTCAATGAATCCTAACTCATTATGACCACCAGCAGCTGTCACAAGCAATTGATAGGTTTGATTTGGTCTAATACCAGATTTATCGTTATTTTCAATAGTACGACGAACTTGCATACTGAGGTAACATCTGAGCTTGATCAGGACAACATGGATGTGAATGATGAAGAACAACCTTTGAAATACACCAAAGTCTGGTTTTCTTCACTACATGCACATAAATTCATGCAGGACAGTTTGCACCACACGTATGATTTGTCTTCTCAACATACGGTACTTTAGATATCCATTTACCCTCTCTATTACATGTGATGAGTTGATTCTTTATTTCCTTGGTCTCCTTACTCCTATTGGTATTCCTTATTTTAGTAGAAAACCCAGCACGTTTAGCATACTCTTTATAGAAAGGAGCAACTTCTTCAAGTGTTGGAAAAGTCATTCCAGCCTTTGGAATATGCTCTTCATCAACATCACAGAAAAAATGCAAAAAAGCAAAAATAGAAATGGATTTTTAGTGGAAAACAGAAATGGTTTTATATAAAAAACGAAGAACATTTAAAACACAACAAATAATCATTAAAGCTGTGCTTAGCCAAAAACAGAAACGAATTTCTATCGAAAACAGAAATGGTTTTATATAAAACTGAAGAATATCAAAGGTACAATGCGAAATTAATAAAAGTAGTGCCTAATAAAAAATAGAAACAGATTTAAATGCCAAATAGAAATGGATTTAAATCCCAAACAGAAACAGATTGGTATAAACACAAAATCAAACAACAACAACAACTAACGATCGAGCATGATTCACATTCATTCAAACACAATAACAGAGCATGATTCACATTCTACAGGAAGGATCTGATCAAACAACGAACTAATCCGCAGCGTTACACAGCATCAAAGTTAAAACGTAAACTAAAATCACGGAATTAAAATCTAAACTAGCTAGAAAACCTAAATTGATTTCAAATTACCTGCACGATCGAATCTGTTGCAGTAGCAGATTCAGAATCGAACGAATAACTAGTTGCATCCATTCTCAACGAAGAAAAAACGAAGAACGTAGACGCAATTCACGATGATGACGAGGAAGAACGACAGTGATGAAGAAAACAGAGAAGCTTGCTTTGAAGCTGAGAAGAAAGGAAGAAAGAAATTCGCTTCTGTTTTTGAAATCCTAATTTCGAAAAAACACCCCTAAGTAACAATAATATTAGAAGTGGCGCGTGGAGGTAAATAGCTTGGTTAAACTTAGTTGGTTAAAATGCTTGGTTGTGTATAATTATTCATGTATTTAAATGTTTTTTAATTTCTTAAAGAAAATAAAAAAATATTTTTTTTAGAAAATTTTCAACGGTGATGCTATTTGTACACCTATTTTACACAACCAAACATTCTTAATTCAGTTTTACAAAATGCGTGTATACACACGCTGTATCTCAGATGTGTTCTTCTCCTTTTTCTAAATATAATCGAAATCAACGACTATTTCTAACACAAAAACAATAAATTAAAAAAAACTCAAAATTGAACAACGATTTTATCATCGCAAATAGCAACAATGTTCTTCTTGGTATATCGAACCGAGCTATATAAGTAAATAGAACTGAAATCAACAACTATTTCTAACACAAAAAACAATAAACAAAAAAACCTCAAAATTGAACAACGATTTCATTAACGCAAACATAAACAACGTTTGATTGATTAAAAAATAGAATTAAAACTTGTACAATCTGGTTTACTTCACATGCTAATTCGAACATAAAACAACAAACCATACATAATTTGTTCAAAAAAGAAATTTTACACAAAGAAAAAGAAGATGACGACAACGACAAAAAAGAAGAAGAAAAGCACGGTGAGAGAGAGGGGCACGAAGAAGAGTATTGGTGAGAGAGAGAGATGCATGAAGAAGAAGAAGAAGAAGAAGAAGAAGAAGAAGAAGAAGAACACTACAAGAAAAATCGGAATTTCGTTGGATTATTCGTCGGATTTTCCTTCGGATCATATTCTGACGGAAAATGTCGCGATGGAAAAGTGTTTCCTTCGAGTTTAGAAATTCTGCCGTTAATTTTCGTCGGATTTCAGGTTAACGATCATCATTTAAAAACCAGAAGTTTCTGTCGGATTCTAATCCGACGAAAAGTTTTAAACGAATAGATCCAACTGCCACATAATTTTTTTAAAAAAATAAAAGAATAATTCTGTCGGATATTTGGTCGCAAAATCCGACAGAAAGTTTGAAAACATGTTAAATAAAATTTTATTTATTATTAGCATCCACGTCAATTTTACCTGATAAACAGTTCAGAACTTAAAGCAAAAAAATCCTAAGCCAAATGAATAAAATTAAAATCGGTTTCATTGAAGAAAAAACAACAAATCTAAATTATTTGACAAACCAAAGAAGCAAACGTTATTCATAAAGAAATGCAAATGTTCTTAACTGAAAGAAAGTCAAAAAAGATAGCCTATACATCCTTATAATCATTGTAATCATCTGTTGTGGTGGTGGACGTGGAGGCAATGGTGGTGATGTAGTCGAAGGGCCTCCACCGTCCGATCTACTCCCCGGGCGTAGGGATGTGTAGAAGGTCGCCATCTGCTGTTGCATCTCCTCTAAGCGTTGCAGACTCAGCTATACCCGGGCATCCCACTCAACGAGCATACTCTTGAGAGTGAGAACTTCATCGCGCTACTCTTGCAACACCTGCACCTGATTCTCGAGGCTCTACATTAGGTTCTAGACCTGCTCTCTCAAGTCTACCTCGCAGGGCCTGCAGGAGTGCTAGTGGCGGAGGCAGATGAACCTCCATAACTGGAGGTGCGAAGAGAACTAGCACAACCTCCATAACCGCCAACCCCATAAACCAGGTTCTTTTATGGGTCAGACAGAGTCCGATGCCACACAACATCCGGACCACAGAACTAGCATCCTCGTCACCCTCCTCTCATGCCCGCCGAGTGGCTTGCTCGAAGTTGTCATTCCTCTCGGTCTACAATATGGTAAAATTCCAAGTTACCAAAAGACAAAGATAAATGTCATAAATGTAAATTTGGGAATTGAAACACAATTACGTAAAAATTTCGGCAGAATTTTCCCTTAATTTAGAGGCTTGCACCATTCAACAATATCAAATTTTAGCAAAAACTACAATTGCAATTATAAACAACAACAAATTATCACACAAACAATAATGGAATCTTAGCCATTCTAATGAACAACCCCTTATTACTCCGTAATTTTTCAGCAAACAAGAGTTTTTGAAAAGGCGCCACTAGACCACCTTCTCCCAGCTCCATCCTGAAATTATATCCTAGGAAAATTAAGTCTAACATTTAAATATATAAGTTTATACAGTGTGGTTAACAGTTACCAACCATGCGATTGCACGAAATGACATGAAGAAGAGTGCAAGAACGAGAAGAAACAAGAGGAAAAGAATAAAGAAAACAAAGTGTTGTTTGAGAGAGAGGGGCGCGTGGAATACTTGAACTTGGTTGAGCAAAATAAGTATATATTTATTATTATTGTTTATCCATTTAAAATATCACTATTTTAAAATTATTTATCCAATTGCCACCTTTTGCCAAAGATACCTAAGTTTCTTTTCAGCCAAGCAAACAAGGAAATGTTATCTCGTGAAACGTTATCTTCACATGAGTTGCCTACAAAGGAGTTTCCAACTACAGAAATGCTAAAGCGTTTAGTGTAACAATGGAGGAAGCAACAAGTTCCTTGTAGCGTCTTTCCAAATATTGCTTCCTCCATTCTTATGCTAAACGCTTTAGCGTTTCATAGTTGGAAACTCCTTCTTCATAGACAACTCGTGTGAAGATTACGCTTCTTGGGATATCATTTTCTCGTTTGCTTGGCTGAAAAGAAACTTAGGTATTATCGTGGCAAAAGGTAAAAGTGAGCTTGTACCAACATGATTTATGTTTAGCAACTCTATACCAAAAATGATTTCGATAAAATGAATATTATTTGGATAATATTAGTTAAAATCACTTTTATATAGATAATTACTAAAAGTACATGACATTAAATTACAATGTTATCTTTCCAAAAATGTTTAACTTTTTTTATATATATTTTTCTAGTATTTTTTATATACTATTTTTTAGTACTTTTAGTAGTGGTTTTTAGTATGCTATAATTTTTCAATGTTATGATTGTTTATGGTTAATATTTTTTGTTTAAGTGTTGTACCCAATAGCATCATTAAATAATATTATAAAAGATAACCATAATAAATATAACACACAACAACCACAATTATAAAAAATATACAATGTCAAACAAAAAACAATTAGAAAAATAATAATAACTAATAAAAAAGAGAACTTATAAAAAAAATAATTTCATGAATAAAACAATAACATATTTTAAGGATATGATTGATAGAAATAAAATAATTTTTTATCGATAAAACTCTATACATAAAACAATAACATGTGTGACATTAAAGAAAAATTATTAAAAAATTAACAAAATTTCATCATATAAACAATGAAGGACATAATTGGTAGATAAAAAAAAATTTATCTAATTAATAGTGTCACATGAAAATGGTGAATGTAAAAGTTAGGATTTTTAACTTTGAGAAAATGTGGGTTAGACTGCAGAATCACATTTGCGTTTAAAGGAAGAAGAAATAGCCAAACAAAAAACTGTAACTTTTCCAATAAAACTAAACGTATGTTTGATGCTCTCAACGCTAAACCAAACACCCCCTTAGTCATCCTCTAACACCTCTACTCAAGTTGTAAGCTTCGCATCGAGATCGGACTTCATCAACACCATAACTCGCGTCTTTCGTCGTGCTTGCTCATCGTCGTCTTGAGAGAGAGATTACGATGAAGAAGAAGAAGAGAAAGTGGCGGGAGTGGTGATAATGTCGTTGGCGGTGATGGAGTAATGGTGAAGATGATTGTGGCTAGTGGTATAAGTTGAAGATGAATGTTTGTGAGAGAGAGGGATAGAAGAGACGTTGATTGGCTGCTGTTGTTCAAAAACTCGTTGAGAAAGATGCTGACCAAGTCTAAATAATATTTAAATTTTGTTGACGAGATTGCCTTAGTCATCCTATTTGCGGGATTTCTAAATTGTGTATCTCTTGGAGTAGTAATTCCTTTTCTTCTAGAATTTTCCACACGACATGATAGAGAACATCTATGGTTTTTTGTTCTTGCATGAGATAAACTTGGTTATTCACTAAATAAATAGTGCTCTAACCGTAAAAAAAAAAAACACTTCTATATGTTTTTGAGCAACTCTAACGTCTCCCAGCAAATCATGAAGCCAAATTGTCTCTTTAACGGCTTCTGTCGCATTCATGGACTCTACCTCCATTGTAGACAAAGCCACTATTGACTGCAACATAGACTTCTAATCAGGGATAGACCCAGAAATTTTAAGTCGTGGGGGCAAAAATAATATTGACTATTATATATTAATTTTAAATTATAAAATATAAATATACATTATTTATTAAAATACTAAAAAAATTACTTTAATTCATTCCAAATTTTCGTCTTTCAATTATATCTTAAAGGTACTTGTCTTCTTATATTTATATGTTAAAAATGTTAAATAATTATTTAATTATCAATTTGATTAAATAGAATGACTTCTGATTTTAATGTTAATATTTTTAAAGTATTATTTTTCCTTTCTTATTTCTATAAAAATAAACATTATATATATAATTTAAATTAATATATTGATCAAATTATTTTTAATATTAATATGCAAAATAATATTATAAAGCATGATATTATAATTAATTGAGCACGCATACAAGATACAATATATCATATCAATTTAATAAAAGAACATAAAAGCATAAACTTATATTACCGAGAGTTCATAATAATACGAGAAAAAGTAAAAAACTAAATAAATAATAAGAATTGAAAATAAAATAATTTAAATAACTGGAAGAATTGAATTTTTTTATTATATAGTTAATTGAACTTTTGAGTTGAAAAAATGAAGAGGTTTATGATTGACATAAGAAGAATATAGAATTGTGGTGTGATAAAATGAAACACAAGAGAAGTAAAAGATGAAATACTGGTGAGACAGAGGTGGAGATTAGGTCTAATTAAGGTTTAAAGGAAGAAAAGAGAATAAATAAATAAATAATAATGGTGTGATTTTAAGGGTTTTTTAATAGAATAAAATAGTAAAGTTTTGATTTTATTTATTATTTATTGTTAACCTCAAATTGCTGTTAATAAAATATTTGTTAAAATGATTTTATTATTAAATTTTGAGTATATATCCATTTTAGTCCCCTGAAAAATTCTAAATTAGATATATTAGTCTCTAATTAAAATTAATTATACTTTAGTTCCTAATCTTTTGTTTCATAAGTCAAATTAGTCCTTAAAACATAATCTGACTCAAATGTTTTAGGGACTAATCTGTCTTGTAAAACAAAAATTTGGAACTAATATGACTTATAAACAAAAGGGTAATACTATTTAAACAGGTGGTTTAGGCCAACCAAGTTTAATAAGTGATTTATTCCTATGCTAAATAGAATATTATTTTGGTGTCAAATAGTATAAAAAATTGCATTTAAAAAAAGTTTTATGTGACATCGAAATAATCTTCTATTTAGCATAGAAATAAATGACTTGGTTAAATTTAATTAGGCAAAATCATTTATTCACATAGAATTATTGTAAACGAAAGTTAGAAATTAAAAAATAATTAATTTTAATTGATGACTAATATATCTATTTCTAAATTTTTTAAGGATAAAAATAGTAAATAATCTTAAATTTTTTTGTGGGGCAAATATCTATGTGACCATAATTTTTCTAAGTGCATTCTCCAATAAAGTAAATTTTCTTTACTTTATTATAAAGTAACTCAAAAGTAAGAATAGTATAAAAACGTTGATGGGCAGTAAGAATAGTATAAAAACGTTGATGGGCCACTTATACACATGTAATCTCTTTATTGATCCAATCACACTACTTTATAATAAAGTAAGAAAGTTTTACTTTATCTAAGAATTCACTTTTTGTAAGTATGTTTTAAAATTTGAGTGGGACAACTGCCCCCTTAGTAATGCACGTGGGTCCGTGCCTGCTTCCCGCTTACTAGTACCTTTCCTAAAGTGAATAAGTATTTACTCGTCAATATTCTCTTATCCAAATATCCTTCATAGTTGGAATTCCAATATCCAACTACTATGTCTTGAGCAAGTGAATTATCATGCTCAAATAAAGCTAATATCTATAATATTTTGAATATATTGCACAATTCATTTGATGACTTTCCAATTATGTTTACTAGAATTATGCGTGTTCCTTTTAACGAATTCAACTAGTTGAGAGATGTCACATCTTGTACATAATGAAGATTATTTGATAAGAAGAGGTTGAATCAAGTAATAAAAAATAATTGAAACTTTAACCATTTCTACATCCAAATACTAAAATAAGAGATTTTTTTTTGTCTATCTTTAAAAAATAGAACAGATAAAAGATAGAGAAGAATAACACATTGATATATTCTGGTTCGATCTCCAACCATTAATACATACTCTATTCTACCATAAATAATGATAAAATTTTCATTATAATCAATAAAAATTACACACTCAAATTCAAGAGTTCTCAGGACTCTTTCACTTACACCTAAGCTACATTTAACTTAGAACACCTCTTAAGTGCTAACCCAACTTAGAGAGAAAGGGAAACTTGTGTGTGAATCTCAACTAATCACACCTTTGAACAACTAAACAAGAATAATTGGTTTTTGTGATTCCTAACTCTCTTTGCATACTGTTTAACTCTCTCAAAAAAATCAATACTAAGCAATAGAATAGTAATTCACTCTTAATACAAGCTAATGAAACAAAACAATCTCTCAAAGTTGTGTATCAAATTGTTTTCCATGTCTTTTTTCCTTGCTTCAGCTCTTTATATAGAGATAAAACCAAATCTGAACGTTGAAGACAAATCTTCATTAATCCACTTAGTCATTGCAAGGATCAGGTAAACAATATTGACATGAATGCGTGATAGTTTCCTCTTCTATGTTGAGTGATTGTTTGAATCATAATGAGAAAATCTTGATTATTTTTGTTTAAAATAAACGAGATTTGCTTGATTGTGATTAAGTATTCAATGTTGTCCATAATATTCCTTCAAATACAAACTAGGAAGTTAGATTATCAAATAATAATAGTCTACAATCAATGTTTGTCATCATAAAAAAATATAACCAATATTTGAGTCAATGCATATCATCATATACATTAAGCTACCAACCGCATTAGGATAAGGAACTTTACCTATGTATTCTTATTTTTCGTTATTATAACTGGTCTTTAGAAGGAAACTACCATTAGAATCTAAAGTCACTATTAGTCTCTTCTGATAAAAAGTTTTTAGAATTCAATACGAAAAGCCTGATGGTGCAACCCAAAGTTTTAAGTTATGATCCACATAATAGAGATAAAGTTAGACAAGTCTATTTGAAAAAAAGTTTTCGTCAATCAAGAAAACATGATTTTATAAGGAGATAAATAGGATTAGTTGATTATCCCAAAAGTTAGTAGAGATAAAATAAAGCATAATTTTTATTCATTAATGTCTTTTTTGTTGAAATTAGCTGTGTTATTACTTATGGTAAAGGGTATTAACGTGTTCTATGCTATAAACATCATAATGAGTCATCTTCGTAATCGAATGAGAGATGAATGATTCAATGGTTGTTTTTTTTTTTTGGAAAGAGAAACATTCAATTAATTTGATAATGAATTAATTATTCAATATTATCAAAACGAAAATGCTAAGCTGCTAAGTATTTTATTCAACCAAATTGCATTATATATTACACATTTTTAGTGATGAGAATGGTTTCGTTGAAGTTGGGTCAACTTTGTTTGACTTGTTACAAAAGCCAATTATTGATGGAAAAAGGTGACTCTCTGCAAGGAACCACTTAAGGCAAAGGGAAATGGTTTATTATGATAGAGAGTAGCTGAACATTGATGGAGCCAAGTGTTTTGTGTGTGAGAGTGAGGCCAGAGCAAAGAATAATGTTCTCACATATGGTCATGTGGGCTATTATTCGTGGTCAACATGAAGGTTTTCATCCTAGCTACTAGAGGTAAAAACAGTAACACTAGAATTATGGTAAGATAGGAATTTATCAATTCGGTTTCTATCAAGAATAATTGCTCTGTTTTTCACATAAAACACAATATAGACATTTTTTGTAACTCATGTTGTTATAAAACTATCTCACCAAGTCAGGACACACTTTGCGATGAATTAGTGGCGGATCTTGAAGAGAAATTCGGGGGAGGGGGCAGAGCAAGAATGTTAATATTATAATTATTTTTTACAATCATTATTATTATTATTATTATTATTATTATTATTATTATTATACAACGCAAAGAATTTATAATGGGTATAAATTAAAATTTTATCTTTTCTATAAATGTACAAGTGCTTTTATAATTTAGATATGATAAAAGGTATAAATTAAAATTCTCCGATTACTTTTTTATTCTTAAAATCAATGTTTATTTTTATTATTTTTGTTTGGTTTTTATAATGGATTATTAAAAATTAACGATTAAGTTTTAAAACTATCATATTTAACATTGATTAATAAATACGATAGAAGAAAATATAAATTCTTGCACAAAGTAGGATATTAAAATTTGATTTCATAAAGTTGTATTCTATAAATTTAAAATGTTTAGTTGCAGTTATTTTGATTTTTTTTCTTTTAAAATTTAACATTAAAATATATATCAAATATGATTAATGACTTTGAATTTGCAAATCAATTTTATTTCTATTAAAAGTGTTCTTATTTGATGACCACTAGAATAGTAATTAGTCTATATTGATATAATTATATCTCACATGATTAATCTTGGTGGTATACATATAATATATAATCGATATAATTCACACAACGTTTATAATTAAAAGAAAAAGACTGAGAACCAATAGATCATGACTAATAAAAAGCCAACACATAGTTACGGATGATAACTTATATAAATTTTGAATGATAATTTAATCTTAGATATATGAGTTACGGATGATAATTCATATAAATTTTGGATAATAACTTAATTATTGGTTTCCTAATGGCTCCCTAACGTTGTTTCCCTAGCACTATTCATATTAAAAATAGGTAAAATATTTTTTATCCTTGAAGTTTACTAAAATGTTTCAAAAATACTCCCTAAATGGATAAAATATTTATTTTTAAATTTTTTAAGTAATTTTAGAGAAAAAAATATACGTACCTTATCTTTCAAAAACTATTCCACAAATACATACGAAAACAATTTAATTTTAAAAATAAAAATGCTAATCATTTCTCGTGCATCGCACGGGTATATACACTATATTATACTACAACGCAAAGAATTTGGCGCCAAGAATGCTGACGTGGCGCATTCTGGTGCCAGTATGCGTACCTCTCTCTTCATCATGTTATTTTAGGTAAGTCATTCATATCAATTATATTAAATGTAAATATAAATCAGTATTACATTAATTATGTCAATTATATCAATTATTTGATTTGATTGAAATAAATACTAATTATAGTAAATAATAAATAAGGTAAGAAAATATATCAAATAATTTAATTTAATTGTTTCTTATCATTTTCTCTCTATATATAAAAACCAGACATACTTGATACTCCCCTCTCAGGTACGACATTCATAATTTTTTAAATTTTTTGTTTCTATCGTATTTTGAATGAAAATTAATCGATTTGATTTAGTTTATTCTTATTTTATATATATATACAATGCGTTTTTTTTTTTTTCTTTCATCTCTTTTGTGGTATCTTACCACTTCTGTATTTTTTTTCTCCATCTCTTTTGTTTATTTCTATTTTACAAATTTTGCAAACCTTAGAACGTCTTTTGGTTACTGGGAATCCAAAGATGAAGTTGTAAAAGGTGATTGTTCAATTGACATTCCCTTACAGGATTTGGTTGCAGAACTTAAAGATTAGACTGAGGAATATGAAACCACGGGTTGTTTTTGGTTTTCGACTACTATTGTGCTGTGCCTTCAATATTCCATATTGCATCACATTGGAATAAGATTATTATATGTTTCCAATTTATGTTTATTTTTATTTTATTTTCTTTTCGTTATCAAACCCTGAAGTTAATTGAAGAACTTCAATGGATGATTTTGCACGTACTAAGGAGAAAATGGTAGTTATACAAGGAAAGGAATATGTATCAATTAGATTAACACAATTCAATTTAAAAAAAGCTACACAAGTTCGATAAATATGATCAATTAGCACTAACACAATTTAATTATAACTAAAATAGTATACAAATCTATTGTTACGTGTTAAATGATTAGAGTTGTAAGTATTTTATGATTAAATATAATGAAATATGTCTAATTATAAAAGTTCGTTAAACATATCTATTTTTAAATATGATTGTTAGTTAAATATTGATTATGTAATTTTTAATTTTTCAAATATTCATTTTCTATTTATAAATGATAGTCTTTTGTGTAACTTTAATATACTTTTACAATATTAATAATAGTCTATCATGTATTTTTTTAAATATTCTATTTAATTTTTTAATATTCAATTACAGACAGTATATTGTATAATTTTTATATACTTTTATTTTATTAATTTATAAAAATTAAAACTTTTAAATTTATAATAGCTAGATTAAACAATTCTATTAATGTTATAATACCGAGCCCTTATCACATTAAATTTGGAAAAAAAATTAACCTATAATTACGTGGTTGTCTTAAAAGATTTATAACTAAAAGCATTACTCGAAATAAAGAAATAAATATCTTAATCTCTTAATAGAAATAGAAATTCGAAAATCAGTTTCAAGAATAAAAGAATAGTTTATGTGGTATTTTTTATTTAATAGTATTAATTAATGTTTCTTATTCAAAAACATCAATTATTAGTTGGAAAAAATCAATTCTAAAAATTATATGTTGATTATATAATGAAGTAATATGTATGAGTAGTAATTTAAAATATTATATTAACAATAGAAAGAATATTATGATTACGGTGACAATCAATTAAACCAAGAGAATTATTAATAATAAATTTGATAATTTAAGGATTCAATAAGCATTCAATAGGTTAGAAATGTACCAAATACAGATGTCTTTAATTCTAAAATTTAGAATCTATATAGTAAATGTTAAGTTTTTGGGTAATTGTTGTTAATTAGTGATATTAAATAATGTTTATGATTTAGTGATGGTGATATTTTTTTATAATTAAATCAATTAAGAATAAGAATAAGAGTCAAATGTAAATCAATTAAGAATAAATTTTTATAATTAAATCAAATATAAATCAATTAAGAATAAGAATCAATTAAATCAATTAGTATAATTGATGTATAAATATGTTTCAATCACCATTAATAGAATTGTAAATCAAATATTTTTAATAATTATAACGATTCTTTTTCATATTCTTGACTTTTTGTAAATGTTATATATAATGTTTTGTTTAGGGTAAATGGTTATATTCAAGAAATTTTTTTTCTTGATAATTGTTTTTTTATTAATTTTTAAATTTGTTTTTAACAAAAATTATTGTTGATTAACTTTGTAGGTCAAATTTAAATTCCATCACCTCTATACTTTCGACGCATGTCTGCCTAACAATGATCAAAATGGAGAATATAATGAGATCGAGTTTCTACATCTAATAAAAAATTATAACTTTAACTTAGTGAATATAACTCAATATTTTTTTTAAAAAAAATACGGTTAATGTTAAATTTGTTGGAAATTTCTTCTTTTATTACCTCACATGTTAATATTTTCCATAATATATCATTAATTCTACTACTAAAATCAATATTTTATTATTTATTATTATTATTTTTATCATCATATGTTGATGTAGCACATTTGTTATGTTTATATATTTTTTTTTTACAAATTTTAGAAATCGATAGAAACACATATCAATATTTATTAAAGAAGTCTTTAAGAAAATAATTAATTATACAAAATCATTCATATTATATAATAGTTACAATGTATAGCAGTAAGACATGACGCATTCCGGTGTTAGTATGTTTCATCGTTTTTCTGTACAAAATTTTAGTAAAGTAATTTATCACACAAGTCAATTTTATATAATGATTATAAAAGTATAGTAGCAAGATATGTTCATATTGCACATTCTAGTGTTAGTTTTCATACTCTTTTCTAAACGTTATTATAGAAAGTATATTATTTATTAAATGATAAAATTGTTAAAATTAATTTTTAATTACACTGAAATTTGTCAATAATTACAAAATTATTTATCATATCTTTTAAATAATTACGATGATTCTTTCTTATATCTTGAACATTATCTCAAATATAGTTCATAAGTATTTATTTTAGAGCAAGTGATTTTTGTCGATTTTTTTCTTCTATGATAACTATTTTGCATAGTATAGTAATAATGTATAATCATTTCTCATCGAAATTAATTTGTACCACGTAGAAATTAAAATGTTATCTTTCTCATAAATGTACCTGTGGTTTTTATTTATTTAGGGTTATTCTAGGTGTATATCAAAATTAGCCACCATGTATAATATACATTAAAATAGAAAATACATATGTAGTTTAACTCATATATAGTATATATTTTGTATTTCAATGTGTATTATACACTGTTGACTAATTTTAATAGCTGATTATGATGCACAAATAAAATTATTTTTATTAATTATATAATAATTATCCCTCATTAAATTTTATATTTTCTTTTTCTTCCAAGTACTGCAGTTACTTTTTTTATTTAATTTTATTATTGTTTATTTAGTTTGTATGAGGGATTATTGAAAGATAATGCTATTATATTTTTAACATGATAAATTTTTTAAAAATTAGATATTTAAAAAATACTACTAACATGATTAATTTTGGTGGTATAACTTTAACATTAAATATACCATCTATATAATTCACACAACATTTATAATTTAAAAATTATGCCACGAATACATTAAAAAAAGCATTTAGTTTCAAAATATACAAAATGTTAAATATTTTCCGTGTATCACACGGGTATATACATTAGTAATTATATGTGAACAAGTGGTTTTGGCCAACTAAGTCCAACCAAGTCATTTTTTTTATGTTAAATAGAAGATTATTTTGATCTCAAATAGAACTTTATTTATGTGCAATTTTTTGTACTATTTGACATTAAAATAATATTCTATTTATTTTAGAAATAAATCACTTGGTTAGCCAAAACCACTTTATCAAATAGCATTACCCTATTTTTTAAACATTTGGTAATTTCTTTCTCAAAAATAACCAAATTATAGTTAAAATAATAAGGGAATGACATTATAGCTATCTTCCAATGAGGATATTTGTCTGATCCAATGAGCTGTTGGCATGTGGCATTATTGAGCATGGGAGCATGTGTCTGCCATAAATTCAGAATGATCCACTTTCCATTTGTTACCTAATAATAAGCCTAACTCATGTATCATCACTAGAAGACCAGAATGATATCATCATGCTAGAAATTTTCAAATAGTAAATATTAAAAATTATAATACTTATTGAATGTTCAGGTGCCTTTTTTTAAAAACAAATATCAATTAAGAAACCAACAAAACATAAATAATACTAAATTAAATGGATTAAAAATTATCCAATTTTTCAAGGATGGTATGGAAAAAGTATAATTGTTTGAAGCTAAATTTGAAAATTTTAAAATTTGAAAGTTGCAAATTCTTTATCATTCTATATTTATACAATTATTTAATTTTTTTTTGAATATTTTAATTTTCTTTTATAACATAAAATATCACTAAATTAGGGAAATAAAAGAAATATCACAAGTATATTATGATAATAAAAGAAGGAGGGTCAAACATTTTGTTTGAAATGAAAAGATGGTATGTATGTATTTTTTTTAAGGAAATATATTTCATTTAAGAGGAGTGTCCAGAATATCCAGTACTACAAAATTAGATACAATTGGGGGATTCCTCAATCCAAATCCTATCAGAAGAGAAGAAGATCAATTTAGTTAAGCAATTTGCAACCATATTCCCATCCCTTTTTACTTGTGAGATTTGTCTATTCTAAAGCCTATACAAAAGAGTATTACAACTTGATAATAAAAGCCCAAAAGTGTTGCTATGAGTGACTTCACAATCTAAAGCCCTACTGACATTTATACTATCTTCTTCTATGTAAAAAAAAAACCCTTCCAAGGACCAAGTTTAAGCCCAAAAAACAAGCTAGAGTTTCGGCTTCATCAATAGAGGAAGAGCTAGAAATATCCCAATGAATTGGCATTAAAATGACTCCATCATAACTTCTAATGTGAAAGGGGGAGGGATTGAACACAAGTTAATTTAATTGTAGTGTGAGATTTCAACTAATTAAGCTAATTGTTTGTTTATAAAAGTACTACTAATGTTTTTATTATTTGGGGGGTTGGTATGGCCACATTTCCCCACTAAAGCTCCACCCTTGCCCTGGATAGCAAACGAAAGTAACCATCCTTTGAGATGGAAAAGATATGAATTCCAAACCCTTTTCAGCCAAATTTTTTTAAAAAAATCAATGTTTGAAGTATATCATTACGATGGAAAAGCCAATTAGTGACGTAGTCATAAATAGATTTGAAGGCATTAAGATCTATAAGAATGGGTTCAAGAGTTACATGAAGAGACAAATGAGAATCCATACTACGAAATTAGGAGGAGGTGGTGGAGGAAAAGCATAAGAGTCTTCGTTATCTTGAACTTGTCTCTTTCCTTGAGAAGAGGGAGGATGAGACAAACTGGGTTTAGAACCGGGAGGAGCAGAGCGTCTTGTTGTCTTGGTTCTGGCCATGGGTGATGGAGGTTGGCGAGGTGGTAAAGGAGGAATGATGTCAATAATGAAAATGGTTGTAGTGGTATATTTCGGCGAAAAACAAAAGGAATAAAAACACCTCTTTTTGTGGCCCTTTTTGTTTCTTTTTTTTTTTTGGTGAAAGAGGGGGGTCAAAGACCCCAACAACCAGAACTAAGCATTTCTTAAACGAAAAGTACCATTACAATCACAAAATAAAGCATAATTTATATCGGGGGGAGGAGCGTCGAAAATGTGAAGCCCAAAGGGAAGGTCTTGCCCTTTCTTAGCCAGAATATCTGTCACATAATTTCCTTCACGGAGAGAGTGAGTCCAAGAGACCTGATGAAGTCTTCCAGAGAGGATTTTGATATCTTTCACAAGGGAGGAGCAAGGATGGGAGCTATGACAGCCTTCAATGACAAATTGTATGGCGCTTTAAGAGTCAGATTCCACAATAACTTGCTGGAAATTATTAGCAATGGCAACCTAGAGACCTTTAATGATTCCTCAAAGCTCGGCTTGGGGAATTGAATAGCTTCTTAAATTGCACGAGAAGGCCGAGATAAACTTGCCCAGGTGGTCCCTAAACACCCCACTGCAAGCTGCATTGTTGTTAGAAGCAAAGAAGGAACCATCAACATTTAACTTAATGGTTTTTTCAGGAGGGGGTTCCATTGGATGAGAGACTCTTGAATAGGATGATGGTTCTCGGGGGGGTTAGATCTGATTCTCTGAACTTTGAGGATTTCACTACATCAAGCCTTGATGGATTTACATGCAGCAGAGGGAGTAGTAACTCTCCCTTTAAAGATATAAAGATTCCTGAGGTACCATAGGGTGGATATAGTAGCCCCGAAAAGGCAGGCCCAATCATTGTTGACTCTGATATTGGAAGAAATCCAATCTTTAATATTCAGCATTAGAAATTGACCATGGGACTTATCAGGAGCAAAAAGATGCCATACAAACTTAGCAAAGGAACGGTCCCTAAGCACATGTATAGAGTCTTCCACACTGGAGTTGCACTTCGTACAAAGAGCGGAAGTCGCCAGGTGTCTTCTACATCTTTCAGCATTGGTAAGAATGGCTTCATGGGAGGCAAGCCACATGAATGTACGAATCCTTTTTGGTCCCTGCCATTTCCAAATCAACTTGTAAAGTTGGTTGGGAGGATCATGATCATTAGTAATGAATTTGAAGGCTGACTTTAAGCTGAAGGAGCCATCAGGAGAATTGTTCCAAGCAATGTTGTCTTCTCCTTTGCAAGGATTGGGAGGTGCCACCGCGATGATTCTTCTAATGACAGATTATGGAAACCAATCCTTTAACCTTTCCTCATCCCAAAAACCTGAAACAGAAAGGAAATCCATAAGGGAGGAGTTTATTTCAGTATTTGGGATTACCTGAGTAGTATGGTTGATTAATTTCCCCAAGGAGGGTACCCAATTGGTCGTCCAAAATTTAATCTTAGAGCCATCACCAACTCTCCAAGATAAATTTTCTTCGACGTTCTTCCAGGCTGCATTAATTCCTCTCCAAAGATTAGAGGAATTGTTTCTCCTCTTGACTTCCGGAATATTATCATTGCCACACCTTTATTTGGATCTGACAACTATACTAAAAAGAGCATCTTTTTTTTTTCAATAAGGCCCCAACCAACTTTCATCATAAAAGCATGGTTGTTATCCTTGGCATGTCTAATACCAAGCCCTCCATTCTTCTTAGGTTTTGCAATCTTATGCCAGCTGAGAAGATAAATTTTCTTAGTGTGCTCAGATTCATCCCATAGAAAGTCCCTACATACCCGGTCAATAGAATTACAAGTAGAAGTAGGAATATAAGCAGTTTGCATAGTATAGCTAGGGAGAGAAGAGGGGACAGATTTAGCCAAGGTTGTTCTTCCTACAAGAGAGAGAGATGAGGCTTTCCAATTGCTGAGTCTAGACTTCATCCTTTGAAGAGTTAAGCCCCACTTTGGTCCCTAAGATTGCAGGGTTGCAATAAAATGGTCCCTGACTTATCGATTGCACTAGATTGGTCCCTTAGATTATAAAAAGTGCACTACGTTTGTCCTTCCGTTTAAATCATAGAAACGGCGCTAGTGAGCTGGACAATTTTTGCCGCGTAAGATTAGTGTGTACGACGTCGTTTTGCTGTGGTGGTAAGTGAGAATCAAAAACGACGTCTTTGATTTTCCATTCACACTCTCTCACGCACTCATACTTCTTATTCTTCTCCAAGCAAAGTCAGATGGAGTCCATGGCTAGAAGATAGGGCTTGTTTGGAGGATCAATCTCGTCACGGATACTGCTTCGTAAATCATAGCTGTAGTGTTCTTCATCGTCGTTCAGGATAGACTGCAACATCTTCTCTGCAACCACCACTAGGTATGTTTCGAAAATGTTTTTCTTTTTAATCCTTAATATTGAGATGTATGAACTATGAACCCCAATGTTACTGACCATTACACATTCTTGTTATCTTTTAGTTTTTTTTTTTTTTTTTCAAAATAGGGTATGTGCTAGGGTTTGTTTTATTTTGGGAATTTAGGTTGCTCTGTTTTCATTTGCAGAACATGGTGTTTTTTATGATTCAAATGTTTGTTGATGAGTGGTAGTGATTTGTTGCTGAATTTATGTGTTAGTGTAATGTTTAGATACGTGCACATTATTTGACTTTATACACATAAAAAATAAAGTGAACCTGAGCAATTTGAGGTTCTGTGTGCTACTGCGTTGGACTTCACCTTATTGAAATTCAATAAAAAAATAAACAATTATAAAGATGACAACTATCACATTGGTTAATCATTAAATATTGTTTTGTTGCCATTTATCTTGCCTATGCCATAAAAAAATTGAGAATGTTATTCTTTGAAATCATCAAATCCATCATTCTTCTTGGTTACCGTATTCTTGATTGTATAAGTGCAGTCTATAGTTGCTAGTGTATCATCACAAGCATTGCTATTTTCCCAATTTGTTATAGTTCCAACTTCTTTTTGTTTTTTATTTAAAAGAAAAATGTAGTGCGATTTCAACTAGTTAATTGGCATCTTCCCATGAAAGTGGTAATACCAACTTACCAGTTTGTCTAGTTATGCACTTTGCAGAGATGGTATATCTTCAAACAATCTTTTACCAGACGACCTCCTTCTACTATAATGTGGCTATTTATGCCACTATTACTTCACAGTGTTTCCAGCTAAATATTTTATTCACATCCCTATTCCCTGCTTTGTTTTGTTGACACACTATTCTTCAATTTGTTTAGATGGATTCCAAATTCTTAAAGGAGTGAGATTAATGTCAAATTAACAAGTAGCCAGAAGCTTAGATATGCAATAACAAGTAGCAGATGAGATTAATGTCAAATTAATTTGTGAAGGATAGGACATCATCACATTATCTTGTTGAAACTGTTGCATTTCTAGTTATATGGGCATTTCATTTTAGAATGTATGGAGCTTATGTTGTTTATTTTGACTGATATTTCTGTATATGCTGTGGCTACTTGGGCAATAGCAAAGTGGAACCATTAGCAAGATGATGTCAGGAGAAATCAAGTCCAATAGCATGTGGATGATTTTTTTTTTTTAAATTGAATCCATATGTTACTTTTCATCTGAATGAGGATCTGAACTGTTCTTAATCCTTTGCTACCTAGATTACACTCCAAAGCTATAATCTACATACATGGGTTTTACTATATCTATCATAGTATGAGGGGTGCTAGTTTCTGTCCCCTTTTTGCTCTCACTAGGGAGGCTCTTAACTATTCATTAATCACTATTATGTTTCTCAATTTCTCTTGTTATTCTAGTTAATGGGGGTCATGTTTTTTGTATTTTATATTTTGTTTGTATCTATTAATTATGCATTGATTTTGATTTTGGTCTATAGTAATGGAGTTTCTTGTCTTATTGCAGATAGGAAAGACAATGACTTGAGGGATACATTGGATAGAAGGTATTTATCACCTCGAAGGTGCTCACCTGCTCGAGATGGAAGAGGCCACTAGGCAATTCATGGTCAGATGCATCTTTATATCTCTCATTTCTTTCATTGTTTTTATTATCAATTCTAAATGTAGTTCTGTTCTGGTGTCAGCATTGCAGCTTTAGTAACATTTGATAAATGATTTTATTTCCATTTAGTAATTCAAGAAGAGGAATAGTAAGAACTAAGAAGATGAAACAGTGAAAGTGGGAGAGGAACGAAGAAGGGATTATGGTTATAAAGGGGGGTATAGGGACCAAATTGGTTCACAATCTTCT
>JASCZI010090980.1:1781-41413 GCA_036250425.1 Stylosanthes scabra
GAGATCTTAATCAAGTTTCAATTGATGGTTCAAGTTCAATAAATACATGGATAATAGTTTGTTTCTCCGCATTTTACAACTCTCATGGATTCTGCAATTTCCCAGCCTTAGTACTTTTGCCTTTTCATTTCTGATATTGTGGTCTTTCTATTTTGATATTGCTCATGGTCACTTCTCTTTGTTTTTAGTGCTTGGTTTTTTTTTTGGGTCCAAAATAGCACAAAGACCTTTGAATAGAGATACATGTATGAATTAAGCTCCTAAATTTGATATATCTAGCTTATTAAATATACTATTAGCTGCATGTTTGTTTTTCATTTTCATATTAGTCCCAAAGATGTACAATGTTACAGATGTGGATTATCTGTTATTTATAGTTTTGTAAAAATCTATATAAAAAAAATAGTTGCAATATGTTCTAGGGAGGTTAGTATAGATTTGTTGAATTTCTTCTTTCATGGTTGAATTCGATACTTACATATAATTTAGCTAAAACAGTGCATGTTGCTTTTCAACAATCCTTGAGTGAATGAAGTGGAAATAAGCAAACTAAAACCACCTTTTTGTTGGTTCATCAATAACTAAATAAACTAAAACTATGTTGTATGAATAACTTTTTGAGGTAGCTTTTTTGTATACCAATAACTTAAATAGTTAAATGTCTGTAGATGGAGAAAAAGAGCATATTCTGTTGTAGCCTTTGGTAGTGGACCAAAAGAGATAAATACTTTCCAGGTATGTTTCTCCCTTCTTCATTTAATTGGGCTTGAGGCCTATTTCTAATTGCTATGCCAGAAAGGATTTATCAACACCAAAACAATTTGATAATCTAGATTCTAGAATAAATTATTTATTCTTTGATGTGGAGGCCTGTTTCTCTCTCACTCTGTCGTATTTAAATCTATTGAAATATCTAATGATAAATTTTGTTTGTGATCCATTAATTAAATGGAGGATTCAGTCTAAGAATGATCATATTACTTGCTTTAATTGCTGAAATTTATTAAACTCTCATCCTAAATGTAAAATATGGTTGTAAAGTGTAAACATATCTTTAGTTAGAGCAAAGAAATCAAACACAAGAAGAGGTGTAAACTTTCTGTCATGTTTATATCTGCACACAGTTGTCACTTTCTTACTCCATCTTAAGAGTGATTCCTCCACTTAGCTAAAGACATATACATTCTGTTATACAGTTTACATGATAAATTTTTCACTATCTTCTTAAATGTGGATCACAAACAATTGTTCTTCAAGGAGTGAATGAGGCTAATCTATTTCTTATTCACAACAACCATGAGCTTTTAAGGAACATAGTCAATATAACTTGCATTGGCCCCAAATCTAAGACAGGCTTCATTATGATATATTGACTTAGGTTACATAGAAGCTTTCAATCTTATAGTAAGATTGTTTAAGGTCATCACGTTGCCTATACCCCTTTAGCAGGGGTGCTTTTGATTCCTTCTGATTTTTTTACTTTTGCACAAATCAAACTGGATATATTGGTGTGAAGTTATTATTTCATTTGGATTGATTGGTCTGTGTTGTTTGTATATTTAATCTACCACTTATTAAATATTGTTATAGGAAATGATTAGTTGAAAACTGAAGAATACTTGCAGTGATGCAAATAATTATTATTCCAAAAAATTTCTGTAAATTTAAATTTCCAACTTCAATTTGATACCTATGGTTGATTACTTGATTCTAATTGTTTATGTAGTTCTTTCTCTTTCTAATGAAATAAAAAATGTTGTCGATTGAGTCGTTTTCCAATCAAATTGTAAAGAGCTTCTCATTTGTTCAATTACACAAAATTTGCATTTTATTCTTTGCTTTTATCTATTTTGATGGTGTCAAGATAATTTATAATCTGCCAATCTGGTGACATTATTAGTTTATTACTTGCGGAGGAGTGGTTGATGGCGTTGGCCCTTGCTGTAGCCTACAACTGTGGTGAATGAGGAAAGCATGCTACAATTTTGTGGAAGGATCCTATTCAGTACATAGAAGGGATCAGGTACATAGTTTGAAAATGTTTGCTGCATTTAACAAAAAAAATTGGGTTGTCTTCCCGTTTAGTCTGAATGGCTTTTGCTTTTTGTTGTTTGTTTTTTGGTTTGGGGGGTGGAATTTGTGATGAATTTTGCTTTTTGCAAGATATTTGTGTTTTAAAAAATTTCTTTTTGAATTTTATTTTTTTAAATACTAGATTTAGATGAATGATCATAAAGGAAATGAATGATTAACCTTAAATGTTTTGGTCTCATTAAGTGTTTTTCAAATCTAATATTATTCCGTTATGTTTAGGTACTCAGTTTCAGAATTTTCTTATAAATTATAATACATTAATACTTTTAATTTTGTCTTTCAGGTAAATGATTTTGGTTACAATTTTAAATTTTTCATCATACAATATTTTTTTTTTGGTGAGGCATCATATAATATTTTATTTTGTCATTATCTATTTCAGTATATGATATTTTTTTATTTTTGGAAATTCCAGGGAACTTTGATTACATCAATGTAAAAGGGATATCATAATAATTAATTGGAAAGCTAAGCGCTGGTAAGTTTTTATCGCATTTTTATTTTTTCAAATGTTGTTAAATTTTTTCATAACTTAATATAATTCTTTTCTATGATTTATTTTTTTTTAACAATTAGTAGTATTTTATTTTGACAGTATATCTTATATGGCTTTTCAAAGGAACTATATTGTTTTATGGACAAAACAGAATTTGGCCCATCCAAAATACTCTAGACGAAAGTATTCAACTTCAATATGATCAAAAGTGTCAATTGATTCACTTTTCTCCAGAGTTTGTTTTGAATCAGCACAAGAATTGATAAGGACTTGGTCCAAGGTCTTTATTGTTATTTACATATTTTACCTATGTTTCAATAGTAATGACTCTTCTCATACTTAGTCATCTCTGTGGTTTTTTTTTTCTCTCTTTTGTTCTTGAAAATTTAGAATCATCAAATTTTACTTGTATTATAATGTCCAAAATATGTCTTTACAAATTTGTGATCTAGCATGTAATAATTACATATTAGAAGCTCATATTATTTCTGTGCATCGCACGGGCACTACTCTAGTAAAAAATAAAAGAAAAGGAATGTTAGATCTCAACATAGACATTAGAAACTGCAGTCCAAGGAACACAAAAAAAATAACAAGATACTGCAGTACAAAAAAAAAAGACATTAGAAACTGAAATTCAGAAACACATGTAAGAGCAGCTGAGAGCATAGCCCAATTGGTGGGGAGTATCCCACAAAGTGCTGCATCATCAAGAGGACAGGGGTTCGAACCCCTGTAAGAGCTGAAGTGAAAAAAATGGGTGTGTGTAAGGGTGGGTGTGTTTGTGGGTTGGGCTTACCAACCATAGTCCAAAAAAAAAAAGAAACACATGTAAGATAATTCATAAATATATTTTTAGATAGTCTGTGTCAAACCATTAAGAAATCATTATAAAACGAAAGCTTGGTTGTTAGGTCTTCCTCAATCAAAGTCTTCTGTATTCCTTGGTGAGACTGTATCACAACTCCTCCAATGGAAATAGAGTTGCAGTGACGACTTTGATATATTGGGGACCAAAACCTTAAAACTTTTATTTATAATAAGCTGTTGCTTTCCATTAAAACCCTGAAAGCCTAATAAAATAAAATAACCGGTTCTATTATCATTTAAGCCCAAATTTAAAAGTAATGATGACTTCTATATTAAAATAAGTGAGATCACTGTATAAGTCATAATTTGAAATAGCTAATGTAATTATTTAATTAAATGTATTGCCCATAATTAAATTAGGAAATAATAATTTCCTAATAATCTCCTACTTGGGCTATACATTTTCCTAAGGTAATCACATCTCATAAACTTTATGTGCGCATCTGAATGCCCTTCCTTTATTACTTTAACAATCTGATTCATCTCCTATATCAGCAATGAAATTATCGTGACTTTTATCGCATCAGTATTGCGACTGAACCACAATGATCACCATACTAAAATACTTAACGACATAGATCAAATTTGGATGAAAATATGAAAATTACATGCTAAAATGACCTCATGCATGTCTATTTCTAGTTGGTCCAGAGTTAAGACTTTATTCAGATCAAACAAATAATGAATAAATATTGCAAGTAATATAAAATAAACCATCAACTTAAATCTGCAAAAAATAGTTCAATATTTGACACAGAACATACAATATAATAAAAAGGGACTCCCACTAAACTAAGGCATCACATGCATTAATACCCATTTGAGCAATGTGCTCATGAAAGACTTTAGGGATCAATCCCTTAGTTAATAGGTCTGCTAGCATACTCTCTGTTCCTATATTGCAAGTAATATAAAATAAACCATCAACTTAAATCTGCAGAAAATAGTTCAATATTTGACATAGAACATACAATGTAATAAAAAGGGACTCCCACTAAACTAAGGCATCACATGCATTGACACCCATTTGAGCAATGTGCTCATGAAAGACTTTAGGGATCAATCCCTTAGTTAATAGGTCTGCTAGCATACTCTCTGTTCCTATATGCTCTATGAAAATATGTTTTTCTTGAATTTTCTCCTTGACAACTAAGAACTTGATGTCTATATGCTTCGATTTCGTCGAGCTCTTATTGTTGGAGCAAAACATAGCTGATTTATTGTCACAAAAAATCTTTAATGGCTTTTCAATGCCACGTACAATACGAAGCACTGTGACAAAATTCCGCAACCATACACCATGTTTCGATGCTTCAAAACAAACAACATACTCTGCCTCCATTGTTGAAGAAGCAATGAGAGTCTGCTTGTTAGACTTCCATGCAACAGCTCCTCCAGCCAACATGAAGATACATCCTGAAGTAGAGCGTCTACTATCTTGGCAACCGGTAAAATCGGAGTCAAAGAACCCAATGAACTCCACACTATCTGATCTCCGATAAGTAAGCATGTAATCCTTTGTTCTCTTTAGATAACGCATCACGCGTTTGATAACTGCCTAATGATATATCGAGGCAAGTACAAACTTGAGCATACATTAAGCTCCCTAGTGCTGATGCATAAGGTTTGTCACGCATCACTGTCCTCTCAAGATCATTCTTGGGGCATTGCTTGAGACTAAACTTGTTTCCTTTAGCCATGGGTATGTCCATTGGTCTACAACCTTCCATGCCATATCTACTTAAAACCTTTTTGATATAGTTCTTTTGCGATAATCCAAGAATACCTCAAGAGTGATCTCTTAGTATCTCAATTCCTAATACAAAAGAAGCATTACCAAGTTCTTTCATTTCGAATTTGTTCGATAGAAATTTCTTAGTTTCATTCAATAAGCATATATCGTTACTTGCAAGTAAAATGTCATCAACATACAAGACCAAAAATATGTATTTACTCCCACTGAACTTGTGGTATACACATTCATCGATGATATTTACCTCAAAACCATAGGAGGTAATGACTTGATGAAACTTGTGATACCATTGACGGGAAGCTTGTTTAAGACCATAGATGGATCTATTTAATTTACAAATCATAGACTTCAGATCACCAGATACAAAGTTTTTTGGTTGTACCATATACATCGTTTTATCAATGTCACCATTGAGAAATGCTGTCTTTACATCCATCTGATGCAACTCAAAATCAAAATGAGCAACTAGTGCCATTATGGTTCTAAAAGAGTCTTTCGATGATACTGGAGAAAAAGTCTCTTTATAGTCTATACCTTCCTTTTGATTAAAGCCTTTAGCAACTAGACGAGCTTTATATCTCTCAACATTACCCTTAGAATCCCTTTTGGTTTTGAATATCCATTTGCAACCAATCGGCTTCTTACCTTCAGGTAATTTTACGAGATCCCAAACGGCATTGTCTTCCATAGACTTTATTTCATCTTTCATGGCTTGAATCTACTTTTGAGAATTAGAACTCTTCATGGCTTGTTGAAAAATGATAGGATCATTTTCTGTTAAACCAATGCCATCCTCATGTTCTTGGAGATAGACTACATAGTCATCAAAAATTGCACTTCTCCTTTCTCTATTGGATCTTCTTAATAGCACTTCTTGAGGTTGTTGAGCTTGTTTTATAGGTTGGGGTTGAGGAGGATCCTCGTTCTTTTCCTGTACTATAGCAGTATCTTGAGCAACAATGTTTTCGTTGTACTCTTGAACTGTAACTGTATCTATAACATGATTGTTATTGTGCTCTTGTACTGTAACTGTGTCTTGAACAACAATAGGTATGAGATTGTTAGTTACAAAATCCTCATCAAAAGCTACAGTCCTAATGTTTCTTTTCCCCCCAAACTCAACATCCTCAAGAAATCTCGCATTTCCCGTTTCAAAAATAGACTTTAATGCAGGATTGTAAAACTTGTAACCCCGTGAATGCTCAGCATAACCAACAAAATAACAGCTAATTGTTCTTGAGTCTAGCTTTCTTTCATACGGCTTATAAGGTCGCGCCTCAGCTAGACATCCCCAAATGTGTAAATGCTTTATACTAGGCTTTTTGCCAGTCCAAATTTCATAAGGGGTTTTGTTAATTGCCTTACTTGGCACCCTATTAAGGATGTACACTGCGGTCTTTAAAGCTTCTCCCCAGAGTGATTCAGCTAAGGAAGAATAACTGATCATACCTCTCATCATGTCCTTAAGAGTTCGGTTCCTTCGCTCTGCAACACCATTCATGCTAGGTTTGCTTGGCATAGTGTATTGCGGTACAATACCACACTCCTCTAGGAAAAGTGCAAAAGGTCTTGGACGTTGTTCGCCTGAACCATCATATCTTCCGTAGTACTCACCACCACGATCAGATTTGATAGCTTTAATTTTCTTTCCAAGTTGAAGTTCAACTTTAGCTTTAAAAGACTTGAAAATGTCCAAGGATTGAAACTTTTCATGAATCAAGTATAGGTAACCATAACGAGAATAATCATCTACGAACGTAATAAAATATTGTTGTCCATTCCAAGAAGCAGTATGGAATGGACCACATATATTAGTATGTATTAGTTCTAAGACATCCTTAGCTCTCTCGGCACCTAGTTTTCTTTCATTTGTTCTTTTCCCCTTTATACACTCAATGCAAACTTCAAAGTCTGCCAAATTTAGGGGTCCAAGAATTTCATCTGACACAAGCCTCTGAATTCTCTGTTTAGAGATATGACCTAAACGTTTGTGTTATAATGATGCTGAATTCTCATTTATTTTCTGTTTTGTACTTGCAGTATTTCATTATGATAGAAATTCAAATTAAGCTTATAAAGATTATCCATCAAACAAGCAGAGAAAATAATATTTGAATTATAAGAAAGACTAACTTTATTGTTTCCAAATGAACAATAATATCCTGCTTTGTCCAAACAAAAAATAGAAACCAAATTCCGTCTAAATGACGGTACATAAAATGTCTCAAACAAATTCAAGAAACAAGTTGTAGAATATAATCTGAAGGTTCCTATAGCTTCTACTACAACTATATTGTCATTTGCCACGTAGATATACTTTTCTGCATCACTTGGTGGTCGGCTCCACAAGCAACCCTGCATAGTAACACTTACGTGACCCTTCTTCTGACGCCAAGCGGCATATTTGATACAATCCTTCTTCATGTGTCCAGTCTTCTTGCAGAAGTAACAGGTTGAGACTTGATCTTGTTTCTTAGCCTTTTTCTGCTGAGAAGGTGCATCCATAGTTGTATTACGCTTTCTTTTGTGCTAAGAAGATGAAGCCATGTGAGCACTTTCAGTCTTATCTTACTTCAGCCTCTCTTCTTCTTGCACACAGTGAGAAATAAGCTCATTTAGGGACCAAGTGTCCTTCATAGTGTTATAACTCACTTTGAATTGCCCAAAGTGCGTAGGAAGAGAGATTAGAATGAAATGCACGAGTAGATTCTCAGATAACTCTAACTTTAGTGCTTTCAATTTTGAAGCAAGATGAGACATTTCCATAATGTACTCCCTTATGTTCCCTTTGCCTTTATACCTCATGGAGACAAGTTTTCTTAACAGATTACTTGCCTCCGCTTTTTTATTTTTAGCAAAAAATTGCTCAACATCTTTCAGAAACTTCTTGGCATCTTCTTTCTCAGTAATTGAGCCCCGAAATGCCTCAAGAATAGAGCGTTTCATGATCATAATACTCATTTGATTGGATCTTTCTCACTTCTCTATTTTAACCTCATTAGGATTTTTCGCATGGAAGTGGGTTTCTCCTTTCGAAGAGCTATGTCCAAATCCATACAACCGAGAATAATTTATACGGTATCCTTCCAAACCTTAAAGTTTGTACCATTCAGCATAGGAGTACTGCTAACTTGAGTAGAAACATTGGTAGCTGAAGCGATAGCAACTGAATTAGAACAAAAAAAACATGCAGTTAAACTTTAGTTAAAAAATAATAATAATGGGAAATAATCCATATAGAGATATCTAGAAAACAACATTAATTTTTAATCTCAATAAAAAATTAATTGTATGTGATATTCTCATTGCAAGCAGTAATTAAATATTGTCAAACAAAATTCTTGTCGCACATCAAGCCTTTCTTTGGACCGACTAAATATGCACATGAAAAAAAAATACTCAAGTTTTGCAACCTATTCATTACCGCATATGTTTTTCATTAATTGGCCAAAGAATGACCTTCCTTTGGGCTGATCATTCATTGCATAATTGATATTGATGTACACATAAAACATACAAACACATCCTAATTAATCACTCCCTCAAGTGGAAAAGATTTATGTGTTTTAATGTGTTTATGTGTACACCTAGCAAAACCATATATATATTCAATAATCAATAACGAATATTAAAATTGGATCAATAATGTGCACATAAATATTTGATCAAAAAATTTATAATTAAAACCAAATATACTTAATGATCAAACACAGATTGCTCTGATACTAATTGTAAGATAATTCATAAATATATTTTCAGATAGTCTGTGTTAAACCATTAAGAAATCATTATAAAGCGGAAGCTTACCTGATCTATGAGATAAATGAAGGGTGAATGGTGGTTGTTAGGTCTTCCTCAATCAAAGCCTTTTGTATTCCTTGGTGGGACTGTATCACAACTCCTCTGATGGGAATAGGGTTGTAATGACGGCTTTGATATATTAGAGACCAACACCCTAAAACTTTTATTTATATTAATTATGCTATTGGTTCCATTAAACCCTAAAGGCCAATAAAATAAAATAACCGATTCTATTCTCATTTAAGCCAAAATTTAAAAGTAATGATGACTTCTATATTAAAATAAGTGAGATCACTGTATAAGTTATAACTTTTTTTTGGTGTCTTGTATAAGTCATAATTTGAAATAGCTAATGTAATTATTTAATTAAATGTATTGCCCATAATTAAATTAGGAAATAATAATTTCCTAACAACACAAAGCAGCAGTAGCAAAACAAGAGAGAGAGAATGCTTACCAAAAAATAAAAACAAGAGAGAGAAGAGAGTTGATTATGAAAGAGTAATCTAATATTCATTAAGGCCACTCGACAAAGAAAACCAATACAACTTGAATAGCATAAGTGAAATCAAGAACCTAACTGTCAATAATCAAAATACTAACCAACAATCCAACAATGAGAACTAATCAAATAACAGAATAACTACTCTAATATCTTAACATTTCTAACACTTCCCTCAATTCTATTAAACATACCAATACAAAGTCATCACAGTAAGGATACAAAAGATTAAGCCCACATTCAACATTCATAAATTTCATAACTCTCTTCGTAATTCTCCTTTAATTTTTTTTTTTATAAAATGTAGTCAATGACCATTATTTTTCCTTTTCAATTTGGATAAAATTCCTTTTCTATATTTGTTAAGTTTTCATGATTTTTCACTTAGTTTTACATCTTTATATATACATTTGCCTTTTGTAATCATTAAAAAAAAATGAAAATACACTACACATTTTCATTCATATCTATTCTTCTCTGTGTTCTATTTTCTTAATACGGTATTAGAACTTATTCGATTCCATGTTATTGAGTCACGCACTAAGTTTTGTTCACGTTCTAAATGATTATATCTAGGCTACCTAGGCGTGAATGGAGTATATTATAAGCCCCACATCTACAAGAATAAGAACTCTTGAGAATTTATAAGTGTGAAACAATCCTCACCACATGAGCTAGTTTTTGAGGTTGAGTTAAACTCACCTAATCTCAATTGTAATATGATGAGACTCTATCCGATCCCATGTTGTTGGGTCACCCACCAATTGATGTTTACGTTCTAGAGAATCATACCTAGGCGAGAAGGAGGTGTATTACAAGTCTCATATCTACGAACGATAAGGACTCTTGAGAACTTATACGTGTGATGCAACCCTTGTTAGAAAATTTTATTTTCTCAATATATTTTGTGGGCTATATACATATACATAATTAAGTATAATCATATTAGAATAAGTCAGGATTACTTACCGGTTTGATGCTAATGAGAATAAAATCAATACTATATATTTTACTTTGGCTTTCATGGTTTAATTGGAACTAATAGACCAATATAAATAGAACTCTAGGATTTTGGTCCCCAACATACCTAAGCCACCACTTGCAACCATTCCCCATCAAAGAGTTGCTATTCAGCCCTATTAGGGATACAGAAGATTTTGATCGAGGAAGATCAAAGAACCAAAACTAGAATTAGGAACAGCAAATCACGATCGAGAATCATGCTTATAAATTCAGGTACGTTTCCTCTCTTATATATCTTTTCCTTTTTAATGATTTGACATGAATGATCCTAGGGTTTAGGAATCCAAAAATTCTAATAAATGGTATCAAAGCTATTTGTAATTGAATCTTTAAGAAACTCAAATTTTATTATTATTATGACAAGTAGATCGGGATTTTGGGAATGTTAACTTATGTATTGTGTTAAGATCGCAAAGATTGCCTTTTTTATTATGTCTGGGTTCAAACAAAGAAACTCATATTTATTCGATGTTGTTATTATTCATAAAATACAAAGGGTTTAGTCTCTGCATAGATTTCATAAAATCCCTTTTGGTTTTGCGTGATTAGGTGCCAATGAAATTGCATTTTTTTTATTCTTCTATGCGCCATTAAATTCAGAGTTAGATAATAATTAATCTGTTTCTTCCTCTTGAGTACGTAACGGGTATATATACGAATAATTATTAGTTTTGGAGGTTATACATATTATTTATTATTAATTAATAACTTTTCATCAAAACTTATTGTTGCACTTTTGTATGCATATATACCCATTGTACCTTTTAATTGGGATTGTCGTTTTGTTTTTTTAATATGTATAGCTTATATTATGGATTAAGTGTTCTTATCTGATATGGGCGAATGTTCATCTATATTCGTTTTGTTCTCTAAAATAAAATTATGTTGTTTATGAATATAGATTCAGTTATTATAAAGTTAAAATAAATAAATAAATTTTAGAGTACTTGTATACCGATTCATATTTTATTTATTTATTTATTTGGTAAAAAACCTAAAATATGGATATTTAATTCACAATTAGTTGGTGTTATACATACTTTGTTTGGAATTTGATTCCTTTATGGTATACTGGAAGTTCAATTTTATTACTCAGTAAAATTAATAATTTTCATATAAGAAAATATATGTATAACTATTAAGAGTACACAATATTATATGGTTGTTATATTGTGTCTTATTGTCTTGATGTATAAGCATCTGATTTTGTTACATGAGAAAATTAATAACAATTTAGAATATTATACTACCCATCTATTTTATAAGGTTTTGTTTTGGAATAAATTGATTGAACATTATGCTACCAAAGTAGCATCTTTTGTGAAAATTGATTTATTTTGGAACATTTTTTCTTATAATTTATGCGAATATTGGTCGGCCCAAAGAAATATCAATATTTGGCAGAATTACAGGATAATTATAGAGTTGAGTAATTAAGAATGTCTCAATGTTTAATATTTATGCAGACAATAATCGGCCCAAAGGAAATTTATTTTCTGGACAAATAATAACAATTGAACCTTATGTTTATTTTCTATTTAATTATGTAATCACTAATCAGCCCAAAGGAAGGTTGGTGTTTGACCAATTGGTAGAAAATATATGCGGTAATAAATAGGTGTAATTCTCAAGTTTCCATGTGGATAATGAGTCGATCCAAAGATATACTTATTATTTGACAGGATTTTATTAAGAATATTTGGAAAGCCGCACTAAAGAAATTTGTGTGTATGTAATTTATGCGGGTACAAATCGACCTAAAGGAAGTTTTGTATTTGACCGAATTACATAAATGCTTGTGGTAATAAACATGTGATAATTATTTGGTTCCATGTAGTAGTAAGTCTATCCAAAGATAGATTTATTGTTTGACATGATTTATTATCAAATGATTACTGTACTAAGAATACCACTTACAAGTTAATAATTTTATCCAAAGACTAAATATTAAGGTTGTGCTAGGTGTTCATGATGTGCTCATACTATAATATGAATTTTATTCATGTGGTATGAAACTTGTGTGAACATATTGGTTTGTTTTGAAGTTCTGTTTGTCAAAGTCAGTCGATTTATCAATAAATAGAATTGATAATTCTGGAACTGAAGAACACAATTATCGTTCTTTGCTACATGGATATAGACTTTACACTAAGAATTATACAATCCTATCTCTTCATAGATAAAGTTTCAGAAGTGGGATTGTTTAAATTGCATAAGTCTATCTTAAGATTATAAAGTATGAAATTTCATAAGATTGTTACTTCTACGAAGGAATTTCCTTAAGTAATACAAAGCACTTTGTTAAAGGCTAAACAAGTGAGATTTTTATCAAACTTGGTTTCAATGAGGTATTTAAAAAATATAAAGGAGTACATTCCGATAAATGTCCTATTTTATTTCGAACCTAAATGCACTAAAGTTACTATTGTCTTATGACATGCTCATGCATTTAGTTTTGATTTCCCTTTTAGCACAACTTAATCACTTTAAGGTCAATCATCAAGTTGCAATGGACAAAAAGACAAATGATCCTCATTGCGTGCAATAAGGGAAAACGTTAAAGTAAGGAAATAATAAAAGTACTTATTTGGTTAGGTATCCCATATGGATTTACAAAGTAATAAAGATTCATAAATTGCATATGCTATATCTAAAGGAACAATAAAGATAAATAAGGAATTTAACTGTTTCTTTTGCAAGTATTCAAAATGTTAAGGGGGATTGTGTCAAATATCACATTTAGTGGATAAAGAACGATACCATCTATAATTTGTTTTGATTTGGAATTCAATTTGATTTCAATACTATGACATACTTAGTGAATAGATTTGGGTCATTCTTTTCCTGATTTGTCTGTAAAGAATTCTCTAAGTTATGTGAAGTCAAATGATGCGAAAGATTCATCCTTTTAAGCATTGAGAACTTAGTGAGAGATTGAGATAGTAGTTTATTGTATTGTTTGAATTTACAAGAATATAAAGTATATATACGCGTCTTATATATAATTCAGCATTTTTTTATATTTGACAATGCCAATTATTTTTTTTATATAAGTTTAAACATATACAACTTTTGATATAAATTCTTTTCTTTAGAAATAACTTAGAGTATCTTAAATTAGTAACTTTTTTTTTGTTACCTTAGTTCTATCTCATTTATGTGAAGTATGATTACTCATTCTTTGTTACCAGAACCATTCTATGAAGGAGCATTAAAAATTACAGTTTCTATTCTTGCTAAAGTTTCAACTTTCGCATAGTCTTATATCATATTGGGTACTTACTCTTTTTTAGCATCCCACATTTCAAATATTTTTGGAGATAGAAAGATGAGTAGTTCTTTGAGAATATTGAGTTTGGGGGGAAATAGACAATAGATTATTATAAAGGCAAACTCAACTCAATCCTTAAGAACAAATGCGATTATGTATATCTACTAGAGTTTAAATAAATACAAGGAGTATTGTTTATTATTGCCATAAGTGAAGAGTTTTAGTCCATTAAAGATAACAATAGGAACATCTCATTACCTTATATAAACTATACTTTGTTGTAAAGGACTCATATAAAAAGTAAGGCGTTAGAGTACAAAAAGATTTCCCTTCAGTTTCATGGAAAGACTTATTTAAGATCATAATGACATTGATGATATATTTTGATCTTGGGTTATAGTTACATTGAATAGATATAAGGAATTATTTCTCGATAGCAATCTTAAGACAATTGATATGTTGCATCATACAATTGTGTTACAAGACGTAAAAGTATATGGACTGCAGATTAAAAAATTCTATCTATGGACTTAAGTAAACTTTATAACATCAATATTTCATATTTCATCAAATTATTATTTCATATGGTTTTCTGAGATAAATATGGTTGATAACTACATACTAGTTTGATGAGAGTAATATCTCATACAATCTTTTGAGATAATTATAGTTGATGACTATATGTCAGTTTAATGGGAGTAAGTATATTTCAGTTATCTTGTGTGTTATTAGCATTACTCTTTTGAAATAGGAATTGTACACATTGATATTATTCTAAAAGTACTTTTGGATTACCACAAAAGAGTTATATCGTGAGACCTTTAAAGAACTTAACAAGCAAACTTACAAATAAAATTATATACCCTTCATTCTAAGGAAGACAAATATAATCTCATTAGGTGCATCAAGAAAGTTATAAATTAAGGTTCAAATTGCATAAGGTTTTATATGTTTTAACAGTACTCTAGTGAATACTGAGTGTGTACACTTACAGTTATTGTTTACATTGTTGATATTCTTTTGGTAGAAAATAAAGTTAGAGATCATTAAATACTTATATTTTGACTTTATTGGATGTCAATAAAATTTTGATCCATTGCAGGTATATCGATACGCTCATTGGAGGAGTTCTTTTGGAAAAGCGTTGAGAAAAGTAGTTATTAGTTATTACTTCTTCCACTGAAGTACTTTAACATAAATCGTCTTTAGAAGACATCCAATCAGATAACTATAAACACTTATCACAAATTACAGATATAGATTTGAAGGACCACTTGAGTTATTTTGTGATAACACATTAGTAGTTTAATTTTTTCAAATCTATTGAATAAAAGGAGTTCAGAGTGCTTAAGTGTTTATTGAACATGTTGGCACAAACTCCATTTAAATGCATGCATATTTGTTCCGTAAGAAACAAACGCCTAAGGTGTTTCATCTGTGTATTATTCATATAAATGATGTTATTTCAGTGGGAGTGTGCATTTGGATGCTCATATTGTTTAGACAAACTTACGATTATATATATTCCCACAGGAATAAAATATTCAATTCTGTTTGCACTCTGACTTGTTTTGATCTTATAAAGTTTAATAGACATCCATGAGATCGTTTCACATGTAATTTCTAAATTTTCTCATCCAAAGTTAATCTATGTCATTGAGTAAATTATTATGGTGATTTTTGTGGTTCAGTCGTGACTCTAACATGATAAAAGTTGCGGTAGTTTCATGAGTAATTTATGAGATGGATCAGATTGATAAAGTAATCAAAGAAAATAGCGTTCAGAATGTGCACATAAAGTTTTATGACATATGATTATTTTAGGATAATATATATGTACAGCCCAAGTGAGAGATTGTTAGAAAAGTTATTTTCTTAATCTATTTTGTGGGCTATATACATATATGTAATTAAGTATAATCATATTAGCTATTTTATATTTTGATTTATGTAAAGTGGTCTCACTATTAGTTTAAAATTTAAATAATAAAAGGAATAAGTTAAGATTACTTACCGGTTTAGGCCTAATACAAATAAAACCAATATTATCTTTTTTACTTGGGCCTTCAGGTTTAATGAGAACTAATAACCCAGTATAAATAGAACTCTAGGGTTTTAGTTCCCAATATACCTAAGCCGCCACTTGCAATCCTTCCCCATCAGAGAGTTGCTATTCAACCCTATTAGGATAAAGAATGTTTTGGTTGAGGAAGATCAAAGAACTAAAACTAGGATAGGGAACAACAAATCAAGATCAAGAATCATGCTTATGAATTCAAGTACGCTTCAGCTCACAGGTATCTTTTCTTTCTTAATCATTTGACATGGATAGTGCCAAGGTTTAGGAATCCAAGAATTCCAACAACCCTCACCCATTGAGCTAGGTTTTGGGGTTGAGTTAGACCAACCTAATATCAATTCTAATATGTTATCAGAGCCTATTCGATCCCATGTTGTTGGGCTACCCACCAATTGATGTTCACGCTCTAGATGATCATACCTAGGCGTGAAAGGGGGTGTATTACAAGTCCCACATCTAAGAAGGATAAGGACTCTTGAGAACTTATAAGTGTGAGGCAACCTTCACCCCTTGAGTTAACTTTTCGGGTTGAGTTATGCCCACCTAATCTCAATTGTAATATGGTATCAAAACCTATCTGATCCCATGTTGTTAGGCCACCCACCAATTTATGTTCATGCTCTAGACGATCATACCTAGGCGTGAAGGGGGTGTATTACAAGTCAACAATGCTAGGTAACCAATAAAAATTCAGCCAACAACTTAAATTGGATGTTCTATTTCTTTAAGTTTCGGATGTTCTGTTTCTAAAAAAATATAAAGTTGGCTGATGTAGGGATGACAATTTCCCCCGGCGGGGGCGGGTACCCGCGAATAATTACCCGTCAGGGGACGGATATGGATATTTGTTCATTAAGCGGGGGAGGGGGACGGGTACCCGTTTGTTAAACGGGGAGGGGGCGGGGGTAGAGGTACCCGCCCCGTGGGTACCCCTCTAATACCCGTTTAAGTTGAAATTACACAAACACCTTCACCTGTATATATTTCTCATAGAAAGTGAAACCCTAGGCTTAGAATGTTGCTACCTCCTCAAACCTCATTCCTCACTCACACCTCACAGACTCAAATCCCAACTCCCTAACCCACAATCCCTAACTCACGACCCCACTCCTTCCACCACAACCACCACCGCCGCTAACTCATGGCCACCCTCCTTCCACCACCACCACCATCTTCTTCTCTATTTCTCTCTTTCCCCACCGTCCTGCAGCACTCCAGCCACGAGCCACCGCGTCATCGACGTCATCACCAGTGGCACCCGTCAAGCCACCGCGTCGCGCCGGCTCGTTTCTTTTTTCTCCTTCATTCTCTTCTGTTTTTCTGCACTATTGAAACCTTGTGTGTTTTATTTTTGTTTAGTTTTATCAATGTTGTTTGTTGCTATATCAAATTTGCGTTTCTTTTATCAATTTCTGATTAGGCTTTATGTTATTGCTATGTCAATTTTTGGATCTAAAATTTATCTTGTTATATTAAACTTCTAAATTAATGTTGTTGTCGAGCCAATCTATTTAGGTTACTTAGATTGAAGTTATTTTTGAGGGACTAATGCAGAAGAATATGTTGTATGATGGAGAATTGTGTGTTTTTTTTTGGTAAACTTGATAAGTATATTAGGGATTAATTACTCATATGACTTGTGATTTGTGAATCCTGCTAATTAATTTGTTAGTTGGTTTCAGGATTTTTGCTGGTTAGGATCGAGAATATATCTTCTTCAAAAGCCATGAGCAATACATGAAATCACCATCACCAAGCAATGTATGATGATTGATGAAAGAAGTCTTAAATGTAATTTTTAATCATGTATTTTCATCTTTATGTTTGGAGATTGTATTATTGTATTTGGAGATTATGTTGTATAATATTTGAGTATTTATTTTTCTCTTTTTTATTGTTTTTCTAATTTTAAAAAACTATTTTGCTATTTTTTTTTAATAATTTTTAAAAGTCCCGGATATCCGTATCCCCGGTGGGTATGGGCCCCCATTACCTGTCACGGGTATGGGGCGGGGGCGGGGGCGGGGGACGGGGGGCATGTCCCCGCTCCCGTGGGTACCCGTTGCCATCCCTAGGCTGATGGTTGCTTTAGGTTTCAGATGTTTTATGGCTTCCATTGTGGATGTTCTATAAACAATGATTACAAATGTTCTATTTGTTGTTGGCTGATTTGTTGGTTAAAAAATTATTGGTCACCTATACTTTTCCATTACAAGTCCCACTTCTACGAAGGATAAGAACTCTTGAGAACATATAAGTGTGAGGCAACCATCACCCCATGAGCTAATTTTTGAAGTTGAGTTAGGCACACTCAATCTCAATTCTAATACTAAGTTTGGTTTTTAATGAACAAAGGAGATGGCATAGGCTTATCAATACATCGGCAATTTAATCATTTGCTAGAATGTGAACGGCATAAAATTGTTTTTTGTTAACCATATCTGTCAAACAATGCAAGTCAATCTCTAGATTTTTACAACAGTTGTGCAAAACTGGGTTAGCTACAAGGAGACATGCATTGTTATTGTCTAAATACATAGCTGGAAGTATAGATTGGTGAATACGCAATTCATGAAGTAGCTATTAAAGAGAGATCATCACAGCTTGAAGATCAGCCACGATCCTATACTCTGTCTCAGTTGTACTTTTGTTGATCTTTGCCTACTTATTACTCTTGCATGCAATGAGATTGTTCTCCAAATAAACACAGTGCTTCTTGAGATCATCAAGCCTCCATTTCTTATATTGTGTGGTTTAAGTGGTAGTCTTCTTAGCATTATCAACAACTAATTATTTTGGGATTTTGGTATAATTCAAGTGATCTTTCATGCCAACACTCTCAAGCATCAACGATGCAAGATGCCACCATGTGAAAAAATTCTTGTGATCAAGCTTTTTAAAAAATGATAGAAAGGGTTTCCTTGGTAGCTAAATCAGAGAGAAAGAGCGCCATTAAGATGGTGAAGGATGAAACAGTAAGGACCAAGAAAAAAGTTGTTAAAGAAAATTGTATGAAAAAAAGAAAGAAAGAACGAAAAAAAGATTTGAAGTTCCTGATACCATCTTATAATTAAAATTAGGTGGGTTTAACTCAAAAAAAATAATAACCCATGAAATGATAGATGTCTAACATTTTTAAATTTTGAAGATCCTTAATAGATATGTGACTTTTAATAAGGAAACAAATTGTATACCCTTGTTTAAACTCTACCCTAATCTTATCTACAAGTTTATAACCTAAACTCAAATTATATCCATACTCTAACCTCTTCAACTTAACTATATCTGGTCCGATTTGCAAAAAAAAAATTTATTTTTCCTAAACAAAATATTTAGTTCTTCCACATTTTATAATATTAGCAAGTTGAATTATTATTTTAATGGAAGAAATTTGGATTTGAATTTTCACTTATTATTATTTTTTTTTGGGACTAAATTTCCACATAAATTAATTTCAATGTAAGATTGGTAATGGCGTATAACTGTACTATTCAAAAGTGGGGTGATTGGCACATGTATGGTCCTAAGTTTTTCGCACCCTGCAAAAAACTAAAAAAGGCAAGCAAACTTGTTGGCACAGTACAATTGCAGAGTCACGTGTTGGCATTTGAATTTTTTCGCAGCATGAAAAAATTCATCGACAAAAGTTTTTCGCATCCTGAGATAATTGTTTTTCCCACCCCGCGAAAATTCTCTGAAGAAGACACGTGTCTGACATGCAATGGTGAGTACTCAAGTGGTCCAAGCCTTAAAAGGTTTGCTGAAGGAAGGGAGGAGACAAGTGTGGGTGTTCTTCATTTTGGTATGAAGGGAGGTTGCAATGTGTTTATCGCAGGGGCAATTATTTTTCTTTTGGGACAAAGGAGGCAATTATTTTTAGTATAATAAAAGTATTTTAGTGTGGTTAGAGAGTTGATTATGGTTCGTGATACAACATTAAAACAAGATCACATTGTTGAGTACATCGATTATCGGAATATGTAAGTTTTTAATTATGTTATTATTATGTTAATTTTTTTAATTATATTAATAATATTATGTTAAACATCTTAATTTTTTTTAGTTAATTTAATTATTAATAAGAAGTGGGGTGGCTGAAACTATATTGAGCATGCAGTAGCGTTATTATTTTCTTATAAAAATCACTTATATTTTGTTAGTACTATTATTATTATTTCCAGTTTTACATAGTATTACACTTTTATTATTATTATTATTTTAGTTTTTACCGAAACTATATTGAGTTCTACTTATTGAAATTATACTAAGGTTATTACACTATTTCACTAAAACTATACTTCCTTCGAATAGTAGCGATATTATTATTATTATAAAAATCACATATAATGTATTATTGTTGTTATTATTATTTTTTCCAGTTTTACACACTATTATTATTATTATTATTTTATTGATTGTTACATGATTATTATAATTATTACTATTATTATTATTACTTATTCTTTATTAAAATTACTAATAATTATTTCTTCTTTTAATGACGGCTAAAAGGCGCTTAAATCTAAGAAAACTTGATCCTCTGGATGATTGTAACCCATTGGCGGCTGGCTTGTTAGAGAATACCGGATTCGTCATGTAAGCAGGGTACTGGAAGTAGACGGGCACTACCCGTTGATCTCGACGCTAATTGAAAGGTGACAGCCTGAGACTCATAGTTTTCACTTTCCTGTTGGCAAGTGCAAAGTTACATTGGAAGACGTGATGTATATTTTTGGACTCCTATTGAAGGCCAACCGATAACAGGCATTCTGAATAGTCGCAGTACATTCGTAGAGAATGCATGCATAGAGGTGTTTGGAGTTGCTCTGGAGGGAGCTGATCGATCATCGGGTGTTATCAAGCTTGCATGGATTCGGAACCTTCGTGATAGAGAAAGACTAGACATAGATGAATCCAGGGAAAGATATGTCTGTATGCACATAGCGTTATTGTTGGGAACTGTTTTGTTTCCTGACAAGATGACATCTTCAAACCAAGGTATCTCACTGAAGGGCTATTGCCGGAAGACAAATACCCAGATTTTTGGAGATTGCTCGACATCCAAAGCTTACGGCCACTCCTATTCCTGAAGGAACGGTACGTACTAGTCACTCTTATCTGTTACACTTGTCAAAATCCATGTTGAATATTACCCGGCTAGTTCAGGTTGATGTTTACAGTTATGAACATAAAGACTTACATCCTCTAGGTTATTACCGAGTGCTTGATATCATATGGGTTATACGTTTGGTTGTGAGTTGAACACATTGACGTTGAATTTGTCATAGGATTCTAGTGTAATTATAATCTGATGGTATGGTACCCTATGATGTTGGGAAATATTCTGGTTGCAGGTACTATCCTCGTCTAATGGCATCTATCACCGCTACTATCTAGGCCTACGACGACCTAGACAAGGATGACAATGGAGAGTTTCAGCTGGAATTCCAAATGGCGGGCACCAAGTACACGTTGAGCCTAAATGAAATTGCGACTGTTAGTGGCTTACAAAGCGACGACATGTTATTCAAGGGAGGAACCGACCCTCCAAAAAGGTTAAAGTATTCTGACGGCAAGGATGCTCAAGAGGGGTTATTGGTCTCACCACTCGGCGGAGGGAAATAATCCGTGAGAAGAATGAGTACTGACCATCGTCTTCTCCGATACATGTTGTCATACGTGTGGCTCCCAAGGAAAGGGAACCATGGGGTAGTTACCGAGGAGGATCTCGTCCTTTTGTGGGCTATGGTTACCAAGGTCAAACTGAACTGGGCGTATCTCATTGCGCGTCGTCTAAGGCTCCACGGCTTCGGTCCGGTAAAGTTTCGGTCTCGTTTAAACTTACTTGCCAAATTTACATTGTCAGGTTACTTAGGTTTGTGTTCATGGTTATCTAGGGTAGAAATTTCTCAGTGTTGTTCGCCCATTTGATTTTAGATTGAGACAGGTCTAGGACACGCCGTGCTCTGGACTAAGATATTTGAGCACCTTGGCATAGACCTATCAGGTGAAAAGGCAGTTCTCGTCGGTGATGAAAATGCTATCACATTGAAGCATCTCAACAAGATGGGAAGAGGTCCCAAAGTAACAATGTCAGTAATCCCACGCATAACGTATGGGTTCTGTCCAAGTTGTGTCAATTCTCAAATAACTCACGTATGACGAGAAGCTCCCCCATATTACATGGGCTCTCTGCCAATTTGTGAGTTTTGCTTCTCAATTCCACGTATAACGTGGAGAGTGGACGTATGGCGTGGGGGCTACTGGGAGTGATTCTTCAATTTTGAGCTTTTTGTCATCCTCCTTTCTTCAATCTCTCTCAAGTGGTCTTCAATTACCTAAAAACTCTTAGTGAATTTCTCTAAAAACACAAACACAACTCAAAGAACATCAAGTTTGTTTGATTGATCAATTAATAACAATAATTCACCAAGAATATCATAATATTTTAAGAGAAATTGAGACTAAAAATAACCAAAGATGCACACGCATCAACAGTGCAAGGGATTCGGGATGGTTATTGGGTGCTTGGCGAGATTTCTACTTTATTCTTCATCTTTTATGTCATTCTATAACTTGTAGTTTCCTGACTATTTGCTTATGATTCCTAAGACTTATGTTCAGACTTATTTATGTCTCACAAGACTCACGTTTATGTAGTACTTTTATTCCTAGTGTGTTTGTCGCTTGATTATCTTCTCGCTTGATCCTATCGCAATGATTCGGTTACCCAAACCGGATGTAGGTAGTTATTTTCTAGTTCAAAACTCACACAAGTTGCACCCATGCTTTTGTTATGTTTTCTAAACTACGGTCGTATGTTGCCTATTGTTTGAAGGACCTATGTACCTCACTATGTTTTGTTCCTACTACTCCCGACGCTTAATGTTATTATCGTTTATTCGCTTTATCTAAATTACTCGGTTATTCATGTCGTTCGTACGGGAATTCCTCTCCCCGAAACTCTTACAAGTGTTATCTTTGTTTTCGTTACTCCATTCCTCATTGCGTACCGATTTAGGTCACATCTCGCGGATTATAACGGGTTGTCCATAAACCCTTCGTAATTCGTTGGACGTCTAGACCCCTAAGACTCTTGATTTTATTTTTCGGTTAACAAGGAATTTGGCACGAGGACTAGAGCAATCAAAAAAGACAAGATTCTTTAAATCATTTGGAAAACATCCTTTCAAAAACCCTTTTCAATATACTCTAACTCTACACCGGACTCTTACTGGTTCATTGCCTTTGCTAGGATCACATGGTACCCTTGATGATGGTACCAAAGGGGCCAAGTTCAACACCGAGTATGGTACAATGCTATCTAAACAGTTCGTGCAATAGAACTAACATGCATACTGACACTGATCTTTACCATGTGTAAGACCTTTTGCACGATTTCCTTTTGTTTAGAAATTGCATTGAAGCATAGCAGTTCCATTCCTCAGGCTCACAAGGAAAGAACTGCTTTGATACAAAAAATGTAACACCCCAATATTGATCAGTCGTGCCGTGGACACGATTAACCAATATTAAGTTGTCATGACCATTTCTACTTTACATGTCCATTAGTTCAGACCGTTTAAAACCAACTACTATATCTATAAGTTCATAAGAAAGTAGAGTCATATACCTTTATTACAGAAACCTGATTTGTGAATATATAAGGCAAATGTGTGGCAATTAGTTCGACGACTATTCTCATAGCCTGCGAAGCTTAGACCTTTATATACATGCAGTACATGACTCTAACTACTGACATTCCTAACTCTCCATGCACATAATCATGACTCAAACGGATGTAGCGGAGAACCTCTAAGACCATGAGATGCTCGTCGCTTCGCCTGTCTTTCAGGAATGTAAACCTGCGATCTGAAAAACATTTGAACAATACGGAGTGAGAATCCCAACCAATGGATTCTCAGTACGGTAAAAGCTCTGAAAATACGTAAAGTAAGCTAGCAGGATCACACGAGGCAATCCTACTCATCACTCGTGTTTTATTATGAAATTTTCTCACCATTCGCGACATGCTACACTCCACTATCTATCTAAAGGGACCATTTCCTAACCTCTTATTCTTCTTACTCGCTTCTCAACCGCACGAATCACTCACTACTAGCCATATTGCCTACTTACTCCTCTTCTTATCTTGTAACCCTCACTTGCTAACCTTTTTTCCTATCCCAATTTGTCAAGAGAACACAAGACACAAGCAATAGTAAACAATCACACAATAACATTTAGCAAGCAACATTAATATAGGAGGAAGACACACCCAACCAAAGTCAAACAAATGCATATGATGTATGTCTGTTCCTATGGCTAAGATGAGCTCATCCGGTCGGTTATTTTAGCCAACCCGACCGATCCAGTATATATCCCGAACCACTATCGGACGTACTTCCCTGAGGACAACCTATCCAATGCCCTGAACGCTTACGTTCTTATATATATATATATATATATATATATATATATCTGGGGTTTCAATTCTTTTCATATACCCTTATCCCTCCAAAGTGAGCCGAGACGTTAGCCCAAAGGCCCCTCATGACACCCACTACGTCCGATAGTCCGCTTGTTCTAGGCAGGTCACGTCAGTCCTCAGACTCGCCATATCACCTAGACTCGCGTAATTCATCATTCATACATATAACTGTATTAAATGAATACAAGTGGAACACTAGGAAGTGGATACCAACCTAATAAATTACTCTGAAAACTTTTGAACACATGTTTTGGCTTACTTTGAAAACCTGAATTGATTCTGGATTGGTAAGAATCGAATAGCTGGAACTCCCAGAATCGACTTATACCCTTACAGAACCTTGAAATCAGTTTTGGAAGAGCATTAGAATCGATTCTCCAGCCTTTTGAGTCGATTCGTAGCACTTAGTAAATTTTTGGGTTTGGAATCTGACTGAAAGAATCGACTCCGAGACACCACGAATCAATTCTAATTGATATTTTTGAAATCATTTCGTCTGTTTCAAAATGAATCGATTCTCAAACCCATCGAATCAACTCGCAACACTTGGTAAAATTGTTTCAAATTTTATAAACCTCAACTCGACTCTGGCCACTCAAGAATCGATTCTAATTGTTTGTAAAACACCATTTTTCAATTCTGGACACTCATGAATCGATTCGGCCAAGAACAGAGTCGATTCACAGTGCTAGAAATTCATACCTTCAAACAACCCAGAAAGTCAGAATCGATTCTCAGGCGTTAAGAATCGATTCTAACGTAGCAAAGACAGCAGAAAACCAGTTGAAAAGCCAAGTTTCTCAATGCTATTCATCTCAAATCACTTCCAATCATTGATTTCCACTTCCTAGACCACATTTCGTCAAAGTTCAACTTAGTCACATCATATACAATCCATAAACAAGCATGCATGTTGCCCAAACACAAACACAAACATCACAACTGCACATTCTCACAAATTTTGCGCCCAAAACATAAGAATACTGCCCCCAATCCGCTCATACTTCTAATATTCATTACATCCTAACATGCTTAAGGTCATTCTAGGCCCACTAGCCCAGCCTATCATGCTAGATTAGCTTACATATTAACGAATCCTAAACGATACCTGGATTCCAACGCTCAAACACATCACAGATGGCTCCACCGCTCCACTCGAGCACCCAAGCACGATCATTATTCCACACCCATGACTTTACCTAACTCCACCAACCTCTACTAATAATATCATTACTCACCTACAACACAACATAACACCAAAAACCCCAATTTCTATGAATCAACTGTTCATGCAAGGTTGATGAACATAAGGTTGGAAAGAGTTCACCGTATTTTAACGTTGTAGTCTTGAATGATGGCTCAAGAGCAAGCTAAATCACCACCTATGATGTTGAATTTTTAAAAATCAAACAAGGTTAGTAAACCTTGATTTTTGCAGGTTTGGAAGGAAGAAATGAGGGTGAAACACTTATACCCATACCTCAATCCTAGTATAGGAACGAAGAGAATGTCGAGAGATTCAAGTAGCCGCAAACGGTGCGTCAATCGGAGCTCCGGATCAAAAGTTATCGCGATTAGAAGGCGGTATGAGTGGTATGAGAGTTGGTTCTGAATCAACTCTCAACCCATTCTCACTCAACTCTCACTCTCTTTCTCGTGAATTGGGAGGAAGGAAAAAGCTGAAGTTGGTGTTGGACATAGCTTTACATGGCCACTTATAAATGGCAGTTTTGTAAATTTCGCGATTTGGTCCTTTCCGGGCCAAACTTTTAACGTAGGTGTTCATTTTCGCGTCCTAAATATTTCCGCATTCCTTTTCTTATTCTTGTCTACGAAATTGTGGGGTTTACAGATATGCTCTCGGCGGGTCCCACACGCCGTTGCTACGATTTATTGCGGCCCTGATAGACTCATGGTGGTCTGAAATGATACCCACCCCGTCTCCAGTTACGACTTGCTGATGCACTATCTAAGACCGGTTTAGAAATTCTAAAGTTCAAAAACACAATTTCATTGTAGTTACTCTAAACCGGCAATTAACAATGACCAAATTTAGTTTCAAAAGATGTTTCAAATAAAACCAAAGCGAGAGTATTAATCCCGAGTTATTCTCCCTTGGAATTGAACAAAGGTTGCTATTGACTAGGAGTGAAAATGTGGTTTGATTGAATTTACTAAACTAAAGATTGCAAGAATATAAATAAGCAAGTATGCAAAATGCTAAATTACAAGTAATTAAATTCTAACTAGAACTATAGAATTAAAGGCTGGATAACTAAACTACCAACTAACAAATGCAATAATTTAAGAATAAATCTATGTGTATCATTGTACACACCTATACACAACATTTAGCAACACGAAAAAATGTAAACATTAGCACAAAAAATGGTGTGCTACATTTTTTGTGCTAATGTTTACATTTTTCCGTGTTGTTAAATGGTGTGTACAGGTGTGTATAATGGTAATCTAGTATTACCCATAATTTAAATAAGAACTAAATCAACTAGCAATTAGACAATTGGATGATAATTAAACTAAACTAGCAACTAATTAAACTAAAAGGAGCTAAACAATTAATCAAGGCAATTAAAAGAGGATTTAATCAAATTCTAAAAGGATATTGGTTAGAGTTGAGAGTTAAGTCACAATCCTTGTCAATAACCAAAATCCAAGGTGATATCCAAAAGCAACCAATTAGTTAACCTCTAAGAATTGAGAAATGTCAATTGGCCTTAATTAGTCCCAATCACAAGTCATAATCCACTGACTAATTGAGTTTAGTAAATGATTAGCGTTAATGAAAACAAGATTAATTAAAGAGCCCCCAATCACCAATCAATTAATACAATTGTGACTCAAGTGACCAAACATCTCAACCCAACCAAGAATTAAAAATCTACTCCATACTTAATTGAGACATTTCATCAAATACATAGAAGGCATTAACAACATACATGATAAATTGCAATAATAATCAAAATGAGCAATACCTACTACAAGATGCTACTAATAATAGCTCAATTGAACATAAATATGGAATAAAAATAAAGATTCATTCATAAATATCCAACTAAAGTCCAAAGGTTCCAACACTAATTCAAGTTCATAAAAATAAAAATGAAGTAGTAAAAGCAACTAAGAGATAAATGACAAGAGTATATATCAACAAATATCTTAACTAACAACCACAATTAAAAGACAAGAGAAATTGAAAGTTGAATCCTAAACCCTAGATAAGGGTTTTTCAGAACATAAACCCTAGGAGAGCAAAAAAAAAATGAGAGAATGAGTGTTTGATGAGTGAATGTGTGTGAAATGTTGTTGTGTTTTTATGTTGTCCCTCTTTTTTGGTCTTCAATTAGCCTTCAAACATGTGTATTGGGGGTTGAAAATGTGCCACTCTTCAAAAAGCCCTTGCATGTGTTTCTTTAATGATGAAAATGTGACAGGAATGTGCACATAGCACTGGCTGTGTATACATGAGACAACACTGGTTGTGTACACATCTTTGACAGCTTCTAGCACCCTTTGTTTCTTCTTGAACTCTTCAACTTTTCCATGCTTTTCTCCATCTTTCCATGTTATCCTTGCCTCCTAAACCTTAAACAACTTAAACAAACATATCAAGGCATCGAATGGAATAAAAGTGAAATTGATTTAACAATTTTAAAGGCCTAAAAAGCATGTTATGATCAATTAAGCTTAATTAGGAAAAAATTCACAAATGCATGAGTTCACAAAGAATAAGTGCAATATAAGTTGTTAAATCCACTCTTTTCAATCTAAAAATTCACACAATATATGGATTTATCACTCGCCTACGCAAATTCGTTAGGAAAAAGTCCCACGCACCTGTGGTCTCTCCTTCAACGAGGGCAAATGCAATAGGTACAATATTTTGGTTACCGTCATGTGCAACGGCAACCAACAAAACTCCCTTGTATTTTCCATAAAGGTGTGTCCCATCGACTTGTACCATTGGCTTACAATGTCTGAATGCTCTGATACATGGGTAGAAACTCCAAAATATACGATGCAACATCTTTACATCCTCCAACTCAGTCTCTCCCTCGTAGCATGGTAAACTTTCAACTTCAACAACTAAACCCTTCATTGAGTCGCACATTGCCTTGCACCATACTGGCAATGTTCCATAAGAAGTTTCTCAGTCACCATAGATCTTCACAATGGACTTTTGTTTTGCAAGTCACGCCTTGCGATAAGAAATGGTGTAGTTAAACCTGGCCTGCATATCCGCATTTATTGATCGCACCTTTAGGGTCGGGTCAGCTTGGATCAGTGGCCTAATAGCTTCTGCAACCATGTCCGAATCTAGCTTTGAATGATCCTGTGAAATCGAAGACATGGAACATGTATGCTTGCCATTATACTTCCTTATCACCCAACATGATTTCTTTCGAATCAAACTGGCTCGGATAAGCCAGCCACATCCATTGCCAAACTTCTTGCGCTTAGCGTAGAATGTCGTAGGCTCAGATTCATATACCTTGTAATTGACCCCTTTGGATATGGTGTAGCTCCTAATTGCAGCAATAGCTAATTTCCTAGATTCGAACTCCATACCCACACAGAATTCGCCATCTTCACCCACAATCGCTGAACAAACACAATCAAAATCAGACATTGCTCACAAGAATTAAAAGAAAAAATTTTCACATGGAAACATACCTTGGTTCACATACTGAGGGAATTCTGGTGCATGAATAGCCTCAAGATCTAGCAAGCGCATAAAGGATGGAGCCCCGTATGGATCTTGCCCTGTTGTTGCATTTCTTACATTCTGTCTGCCCAGGTCTGAACTAGATGCCCTGCTAATGCTTTGTTGTTTCCTTGCGATCGCTTCCATTGTTATCTGCCCAACTATGTTCGCTTCCTCCGCTTCTCCCACATTTTCGTTCTCGTTGTTGAATCCGAAGCTGGCCTCGAGATCATCTTAATTGTCACTGTTATCTTCGTACCATGTTATTTCTCTATGTCCACCCACATCTAAGTCGTTCCACCGAGAAGAGCAGGCACATCTTCAAATTCAACGTACAACTCTATCAATGGAACTGCATCAACTCACCAAAGACTACAACAGGACTCCTGTATAATATGCTGGTCACCACCTTTGAGATATGACTGTCTATACTCTGGCAAATACTATTTCAGAGCTCAGAGAAACTTGTAAAACCTGGAACAACATACGATATCGAACTTTCTGATAAAAAAAAAACACCTTCGTTATTCTGTATGAAGAATGATCTAACCGTTATAATACACTCCAAAAACTATACCGCTCTCCATATAACTTTGCATAATGAAACTCTTGCATGAATTCACACCACTCTGATAGGTATTTATACTTAAAAAAAATGACTTTTAAATTAATTTTCTCATGGTGCAAAAAAACTATTAACCAATTTGAAGATTTTTGCATTATGCGAAAATCTTGTATTACGTTAAATTTTCGCATGGTGCAAAAAACTTTTCTACACATTGCCAAATATTTTTCTGCACCATACGAAAAATGAAAATGCCATATTCAAGTTAAACACACACCCCTGTCATATATTTGATATACACACCTACCCCATATACTAAATTTTCAGCCGAATTTCCTCTTATTTATGTATATATATTTTTACGAACATTACACGTAATATAAGTAAGAACACGAATTGGATGGATTGGCTCAGCTCTTTAACCAATCCAATTTTTTTCCTTTTGGACATAACCCAACCCAATTCAATGTGGTCAAATGGCTAATTCCTTTGTTTCAGGACTTCAGGTTGAATTGGTGGGTTGGATATCCACAAATATGACTTAGTGTTGTGAACCGTTGCTCTATAGTTCTAACTCAAATATGTGAAAACAACACTACCAGTGAAAAAAAGGTGGCTTTTGAAATTTGCATTTAAAATTAGCTATTAAAATTAGTTACTAATGTATAATATATATTAAAATATAAAATATATTAAAAATAATAAAATTATTATATATATATATAAAATGACTAATTTTAATAATGGATATTAGTGTATAGAATTATTGAAAAGAGAAATATATTTGGAGACTAATGGAGAAGAGAACTCCTATTATTATTGCCTGAAATTCAAAGGATTTTGGACACCATCAAGATCCACCGATTGAAGGGTGTCTAGGCCTAATCGATCCAATAAACGTAATAAAAACAACTAGTTCTAATCAATATTGATACCATGACAGAAAAAGAAAATATATTAGTACCTGAATAATCTGAATCAAAATCAAACGTGATTTATTTGGTTTATATAAGTTTACCAAAAAAAAATTATTTTAACGGCATTAAAATGAGAAAAGTATTTTTTGTGTATGTAATGTTACGTTAATAATTTGACATTGAAAATCTTATTCTTAATGTTTAAATATTTTTTTTTGAAATAAATGTTTAAATATATATTATCCATAATCATCTAATTGACTTGAAACAACAAAAATTTTCAAGAATAAATTGATTTTAAGATAGAGGACATGCTACAAATGTACCACATGATCAGCGATAGCAGCGTGAAAGAATGATGAAAATGAACACTGGGATATGGCTCTGAAATGCTTCAATTGGGAGCTAAGTTTTGGTATAAATCTCAGCAACCCATCCCTCACTCATGATGAATAAAATGTGATGGACAAGACATGACATATTATATTGTTCGCTGTGGGAGAAGATATTTTTGGAACAAAAATTTAGGAGGTTTATTTAGTCCTTGAGTACCCGTCGTCTAATATCTAGAGTTAAACTTCTCCCTTGAAATTTGAGTTCAATATAGATTACTCAAGATAACTTCCCAAATTTAAAATTGTAATTCGAATTGGCTCTTGATCCAGCTAAAATTAGAACCAACGTGAATTACAATATGAATTTGAGTTCAAATTCAAATTTTAATAATTATAATTAAACTTATAAATTAGGACTTTCTATCAAGCTGTAAAAATGATGGTTGATTTCTAACTATGGCAATCATGTTTGGAAAATGAGAAGGTAGGCTTAATTTGGGGGGATGAGAGAGGAAGAAGTAGGGGCAAGTGGGTCAGCAATTTCCCATAATTATAATGAAGCCATGGCCGACCGATAATTAGTACATACTTATTACTTGCTTATTACTTATTAGGGAGGAAGAAAGAGTGTGGAGTGAGGAATGGTGGTGGTGGGTGCATTGTGATGGTGTTCAGAATGTCAGAGATTCCCTATCCCATATGCTTACACAAACAACGTTGCATGTTTCTTAACACACTTCCATTACTTTCACTCGTATCCTATGTAAACAGTTATCAATGTCAATAATCATTGATCAACATATTATTATTCATGCCTGTTGAGACTTTCTAGATTGCACAAAAGTTTTGGTTCTTTGAATGCACACACAACTTGGAATTGTCCATCAAAACCGCAACCAATTCATTTCATGACCAAATCTGTTTTTCTGTATCCATCAATTATGTTATCTTATCTATCTGGACACAGAAAACATATATATATTCTCTAATATAAGATAATTTTTTTATTTAATTATGAAATAACTCAACTGAAAAATCTTAGATGGATAAATTACACAACACTTAAGAAAAATTAACAATATGATTGGTTATTCAATTTATTTTACAATAAAATAAAATAATTTTACTTCATTAAAAAATATACCAATCAGTTATCTGCGTGTGTGTTATATATATAATAATTAATTTAGTAATTTTTTTATCACACCAACAATATCTATTACTTCATATCAATCCATTTCTTAGCAGGTGTTGGCTAGTTGAGCTTAATTTGATTTAGAGTACTGCAAATTGTATTGTAGATGTCTTAGCTAAATATATATGCTGTTATGAATGATGTTCACCATGTTAAATGATTGGTCCCTAAGGATGACATAAAGCTCTTCTCTAACAAGACCTTGAGACATAATTTTTGCTTTCTTGCTGCTTCTTGCACCTTGTTCTTTTTCTTTTAATTTTTTTTCTTTCCTTTATTGTTAAAAAAAATTCATTCTTTTATTTAAGTTATCCAATAGCCAGCATCATTTTTTGTTTTTTGTTTTTTTTTTTATCTTAGCCTATGTTATCAGATTGCTAAAATAAACAAATTTTGCTGATATTTTAGCACTACTCTAGCTTCAACAAATTAAACAAGGTAACAAGAAGGACCGTTAATTATATTGATTATTCACTACTTTTATATTTGTATATATTTACCCCGTTATAAATTAGTTGTTCAAAATATATTTTTCGTGAAATAATTGAAAAAGAGAGGTGGAAGATTTGTCTTAAAAATTAAAATTGAAATGTACAAAGAATATTTTTCTTGAAAAGAAAACACAAAGTATGTGTAGGTTTTGATGAAAAAAAAAGAAGAAGAAAAAGAAGCCAAAAAGGAATCTCAAATTTGGACATAGAGCCATCTGAACAGAATTCCATTAACAACTGCAACCAGAATATTTTGCCGCATTGCAGATTGAAAAAGACCCCCCTTCCCCTGGGGAGAGGGGGTTGTTTTCGTATATTATCTCAAATGAAAATAGTATTTAATTTCTTTTTATATATTTATTTTATTTTATTTTTAAAAAAAAGGTTCTGCAGTCTGCACACACCGTAGATAAATGACATGACCAGAAAACCATTATGCAAAATTGTTCTTTTTCCCCAAGCAAAGGCCTAATAGGCAAAACCTCTAATAATGTACCAACTAGCTAGTTGCAATTTGAATAACATTTTTATTTATTTGTGGTTTTGACTATTGTGCCCTTCATTTCATATATATATATATGCTCATGCTTGCTGAATAGTACTGATTAGTGGTTAAGTTGATGAAAATGATGCATCACTGCTAATAAGCCAATCATTTTAATTAGGGGCAGTTTCTAATTCAATAATTCCATTCCACTACATGTCTCTTGGAAACTAAAACTGTCACCAAAATTCTGGAGAAATAGGAAGAAAATAATAATTAATTAAGGTGAGATATTCCTGAAACACTACATACACGTACGATACACCACCAATGCAATTCCATATGGTGGTGGAAAAGATGAAAAGAGGTTTGATGGATGGAAAGAAAGAACCAAATTAAAGCGGTGGTGAGTGGTGAGTGGTGAGTGGTGAGAATGCTTAGTTCTTATTATTAGTATTCAACACTGTCAAATCAGGCACCAAATATTGAGGAAGTAGCTAACACAAACTTTGTAGATGCATTGGTGAGTAGACCCCCCACTCTGGGCTCTGGTATATGGATTTAGAAGTTTGATTTGAATTGAATTGAATTGAATGAGAATGAGAATGAGAGGAGGAGGCACCACCACGCACTAGCTAGAAGCTACTGATGCGGCCCACCACCCTCTATGGACTATGCCCCATCTGATTGTCAATGTGTCTTATCAAATACTGAATAATAACACCTCTATACGCATATTTTTCTGTGGGAATACGACTGTGACTTATTATAATTGCATCAAACACAGATAAAAACAATTGAAAAACAACAACACTGCCACGCCTCGTGAAAAACACACAACACTGTACGTCCCAGCAATTTTTCAAATTCAAAGGAACACAACACATACTATGTAGTGTGTGATCGATGTGCATGCCATCACATTATTCGTTACTTAATTCCTTTGATATTTGCTAATGGAGGTTAATTATTAATTAGTAAGAACAATAAATGCATGCAAAGATGAAATGAAAGTACTTGTGTACGAGTGAGTAATAATTATAGTCAGCAGAGAGAGCGGCATGTATATTTATTACTAGCTACTGAGTACTGATTAGTGGTGACTTGTTGTTTGTGACTTGTGAGTGGATCGGAGACTTTCTTTTTGGCAGTTGATATTTTTTTTGTTTTAACCATTTTACCACTTTTGATAGAGGCAATGCTGACACAGTGAGACACACACACAACACACCTTAGAGTGGGTGGCTAGCTAGGTATCCAATTCCAAGCCACATAGAAAGTTAGAAATTATTTACTGTGTACCTCTGATCTCTTCAACAGAAGAGAAGAAAAGGGGGCTCTCACCCCCTCGTGCGTCTCCTCTGCTCTTTTTTGGACCAAAGCCTTATTATAATCTCAAGAAAAGAACCCAACCAATGCATTCACATGTATGTATGTTATCCATCCCCCAATGCAACTCCAATAATTTAATTTCATCATCACTCTTGACTCTACTCCTTCTTTCCCATTGTTTCTATTCTGGTAACTCAATTATTGTGTATCTATGTTCACTCACTATACACTACTACTGCTTTAAGTATGTCGCCTTTTTCCTTTTTGTTTTTTAATTTCTTTTATGCTGACCCAAGGAAACACCATTTAAGTATCTTTTGTATTTTTTTACTAAGAGAAACTAACGGAGGAGGAGAAATGTAAAATATAGGATTGAAGCAGATTGATTAACTAAAGTAGCGGATTACGTTTGGTTATATACGCGATGAAAGACTATCTTTAAATAAAATTATTGCACTCTTGTTAGATTAGTTATGTTATATGAAATAAAATACAAAAAATATTAGATGATTATCAATTTTAATTTATTTAGGATATTATTTTTTTTTAGAAAAAATATAAATAATTAATATTTTTTAACCAACAAATTTAATTAACAAAAAAAATCGATAACTATTGTTTATATAATATTCATAATAAAAGTCATAGAATATTCAAAATTTAAAATAACTAAATCAGTTAACTTTGTATTTTCTTAGAAACATAACATCTGAAATCTAAATAAATAGAATATCCAAATTAAGTTGTTGGCTGATATTGGCTGAATTTTTATTAGTTATCTAACATTATTATTTTTATTAACTCTTAGTATTTTTATTAGTAGTTTAATATCATACTTTAATCAATATTTTTTAATATTAATAATTAAGTGAAAGTATTCTAATGACCAGAGAGAGAGGTAGAATAAATATTAAAGGGGCCAACAATTAATTTCACACTAAAAACATATTAAAATAAAAATTTAAGGAGGCTAAATTTAAATTTAAGTTATAATTTCTAAAAAAAATTATGGGTTAGGGGTCATTGGCCCTGGAATATATGAGGCTCAACCTCTACTAATGATCATGTAACATTTTTCTTTTATTTTACCGCAAAAGTGAGCGGAAACTTGAGTTTAGTGAGTAGTTTAATGCATTAGTGTGTGTTTGGATTGACGTTCATCAAACTGAGGTTTGAATAAACTTGATTTTAGGTAAAAGTGAGTTTGCACTAACATGATTTATATTTGACAACTCTACATCAAAAGTGATTTGGATAAAATGAATATTATTTGAATAATATTAATTAATAAAATGATTTTTAGATAAATAATTACTAAAAGACGTATTACATTAAATTATAATGCTATTATTAAATAGTATCTTTTAGTACTTTCAGTACTCTTAGTAAGTTACAATTTTTTTTATTTAATTACTCTATCTAATAGAGTTAATAAATCATATTATAAAATAAAACCATAATAAATATAACATATATACAAGAAGCATAATTATTAAAATATTAAATACTAAATACTAAAAATACTCATAAAAAATAAATCCATGAAAAAAATAAGAACTTTCCATAAATAAAACAATAACATGTATGAGTATTAGATAAAAAAAAATTATTATATAAGTAATGAAGGACATAATTAATGGCCTAACGTGAGAATGTGAACGTAAAAGCTAAATTTTTTAGCTTTCAGAAAACGGAAGTTGAAAAATAGCCAAACGAAAAAGCACAACTTTCAATAAGCCTAAACGAATGTTTGATACTCTCTAACACTAATTCAAACACACTCTTAGATATAAATGAGAAAGTTATAATAGCATCTATTATCTAAAAGAATGTTAAATATTAATTATCAAATAAAAATTAAAAATTTAACCAACATCAACCAACAACTTAAATTGGATATTCTATTTATTTATGTTTCGGATGTTCTGTTTTTAAGTTTCGAATGTTCTATTTCTAAAAAAATATAAAGTTGGTTGATGTTGTTTTAGGTTTCAGATGTTCTATAGCGTACATTGGGGATGTTCTATAAATAATAATTTCGGATGTTCTATTTTTTTGTTGGCTAATTTGTTGGTTATAAAATATCTTTTACAGATGGTTTGGATATGAGCAAGAAAATTTGTAAAACATTATGTTAAAATGATGGATTAAATTGAAAATAATAATGCTACTTGTTCAATGAATTGATTATAACCAATAAAAATTAAGGAAGAAAAAATCGTGTGAGAGAGGAGGGAAAGAGAAGTAATCAAAGAAAGGAGGAAATAAATCTCTGTTAACTAGTGTTATCTATTCAAATAAGTGTTGACTACGAAGATTTTTATATAGCAGATAGATACGCGGTAAAAGATAAAAGAAGACCTACTAATCTAAAATTATATATATAATAATTCAAAAAGTATGTGTGTAAATTGTCTCGCTTTAAAGATGCATGATACATGATAGGGAAAAAAAATAAATTCTCCTTTAATTTGATCTATGTTAGTAATTTCACCCATTGAGATAACGCTTTTGTATTTATCTCGGTGAGTGGTAATTCAAAACATACACGTGAAGTAAGTAAAAAGAGAATTGACTTAGTGGCGGTGGTAAAGTATAACTTTGAGGAGAAATGAATTTTAGTCCCATTATCTAAGAAGGAATAATTCCACTTAAGAAAACCAAAGGACATACCTTTGGTCTCATTTACAAAAGTGAAAAACTGATAAAGTGGGCATATAGAAACAACTCTGTTATTATTGGCTCAAAATATCCCCATTGATCATGCATTTTTTTTATGTCCACAGTATTTATCAATAATGTTACATCTAACTTGGTTGCTACTGGGCCTTTGTTTTCTTCTTCAGGAAAATTGCATACCACCAAGTTGACATCCTAATTGTGACTTTAATTAGTATGAAAAAAGAAGGGTGACGTATGCTTTAATTTTCTCTGAAAAGGTTGAGAGAAATTGTCCTCTCCCCACGTTGGTTGTGTTTGTGTGATGTTGTTCCGTTTGATGCCATGAGAGGAAGATGCATGGTGTTTGAATGATGGGGCCAGCCTTCATTTATTTGGTGCTTCTAATTTCTATAGTTTCTACTTCCTATGAGGTCATGTGTATGGCCCTCTTCAACACAAAAAGAAAGCAAAATAAAATAATAGCTCAGAACATCAAACAAACGGTTCAACTAAAAACATAAAAGAGACATACATGAATTAATTCTAGCTAGGTGAATGAGATTCACCATGATTAAAGGCAAACCGTAAGTTTCATTCACTGTTCACTTTTTAAATGAATAAATTTATAAATTTACATAGCATTGCTATATATGTTTTGGTTTAAGAAAGAAAATTGCGGAAAGAAAGAGTAGTATGTATCATTGATGATGATGTTGATCACATTAATTAATTAAGGATAGAATTAAAGAAAGAATGGGCCTATGGATATCTGAGTATCCCTTGGGTTACTTCATTTTCCATTGTAATCTCACCACACAAAACATGTTACTCAGAAGCACTGACAAACGTTGCTTTTCTACACAGTATCAAAACCACCTCTTTTATTGGGCATGTGCACATTTAATGCATATATCCAAGAACAAGGAAATAAAAAGCCACTGTCTCCCTATACATTCAAACGCAGCAGAACACAAAGAAGAAGAAATTTTGAGCAAATACCTAATCCACTGCACACAAAATCTTAAGGGCCATTAAGTTGAAAGCTAGCATAGCAAGGAAAATTAACAACAGTTGAATAACTTAAACCCGAAGCAACAGTAATTTTCATGGCCACCACATTCAAAGATGCTCTCTGTGGATTTTAGTTTTACACACATGGAACCGGTATAGCAATAACAAGAACATAGAAAATGAATGTATTTCTCTGAACATAATATTATAAATAAATTACAAGCTTCACATATTTTCATAATGTGATATAATTAAATCAAAGAAAGAGAAACCATATTATATATACATTGGTTAATTTGGGGGCAGTGGTGGTAGAGAGAGAGAGAGAGAAAGAGGGGTGTGTTAAAAGCAGAGAAGGGGATGCTTGAACATCTTACATTCCCAAGGCTCCCTCCCTAGCTTCCTGTCTCAAAAAAAGGTTAAGCCTCCAAATGTTGAAATATCAATAATACTGCCACTAACTCACTAACTCTAATATATAGTAGGTAACTACTTGTAAAAAGAAGCACCACCACCAACAACTCAACCTCGCTCATCACCACAATCATTAATCAATGCGTGTTGGTAGCTAGGCACTAACATTGAGACAGAGAGAGAAAGAGAGAGAGAGATAATAACAATAATAATTAAAAAAAGAAAAAGAACCTAAAGGGGAAAATCTTAAGATGGTTTGCCTGCAATGTTTTTTCCTGTTCTGTTGTGGCAACAACGTTAATATGATGACGATGGTGATGATGATGGTTGAGGTGTGGTGTGTGAGTGATCAAGGCATAAAAAGCTTGCTCCCACACTTGCAACGCCACGCTTCTGGGTAGTACTCAAGGCGTATGATGAAACCCGGTTGGACCGGAACGTGGACCGGCTCGCATGGGTTGCACCACCCGCACTTGGACTTGCACGAGGGCGGCCACGACCCTGGTCTCCTCGACCTCCACCTCTTCTCATCCCCCGCCTTCTCTTCCATTCGAGACTTCACCAATTCTGCTGCTACTCCAACACCTTAACCAAAAAAGAGACAAGTTCAATTTAGTTGGTTAGAGTTGAAAACTAAGTAAAGAGAGTTGTTATGAACTTACTTGGCTGTGATGATGCTCTGGTGGTTCTGCTCCTGCTTATGACTGAAGCTGCAGAAGAGAACAAGAGGAGAGTGAAGGCCGTCAATAGGAGTGCTGGCAACCAGTAATGGTGACGCCGGCGGAGTACGCCCATGGCCGAGATAGGATACCAGAAAGTACAGGACGGTGACTTCTAAGAGTTGAAAATTGAAAATGAGGAGAGGGATGGTGGTGGTGGTTGCAAGAGGGTTGAGTTATTGCTGCTACTGGTTCTGGCGTGGCGTGTGAGAGTGAGAGAGAGAGAAGAGAGAAAGAGAGAGAGTGGAAGGTCAAAACTCAAAAGACCAAGAACCCAAAAGAGGGAGAAGGTAAGGGGGTTTGTTTGAGTATTAGGGGAAAAGGCCCAAGGAGGGCCATGGGCCCATTATGAAAGAGGGCCATGGGCCCATTATGATTGCGATGGCTTGCTTTCTCCCCGCCCC
>JASCZI010090981.1:0-17856 GCA_036250425.1 Stylosanthes scabra
TATATATATATATATATATATATATATATATATATATATATATATATATATATATATATATATATTTTCATCAACTAAGTCTAACCAAGTAATTTATTTATTTATATATTAAATATAAGATTATTTTGATATCAAATATTAAAAATAATACCGAAATAAATTTTTATTCGGCATCAAAATAGTATTTTATTTGTTATAAAATAAATAATTTAATTAGATTTGAATGGATAAAATATGTGTACACCTAAAATCATCGTATACCTTATCCAAAGAATAATTAGTGTCCACTTAAATAATTCTTCTATCTATCCATTTAACTTTATAGGAACAAGCGTCTAAAAATTAAAACAAAACTATTATTTGAATATAATATATTTAATCGATAATACTTTAGTTAATAAAATTTTTTAATTAATTTTATTTTTCTTAAAAATTTAATTTTTTTTTATAAAATAATTAAATTGATTTGCCACGTTTGTGGTTTGTGGTATATGGAGATATAATTGACTTATTTAATAAAGGTCAAAGTAATTATGCATTAAAATTTTAGTAGTTAATACAGGTATGATTAAGATATTCAGGCAGAATAGTTAAAATTTTTATTCAAATCTAAAATTTTTTATTATAATAATTTTAAATGAGTTAATTAATTTTAGAAATTTTTTACTAAATATTATGATTGTATTATTTAGACGTTGTTGATTTTATATTTCACGTTTTTAATTTACTTTTTTAATTTAATGTAAAATCTTATTTTATTTATCTTGATTTAGAGCATTATTAACCATTAATGCGGTAACACTCGCACAATTTATTGATTTTTACTAAAAATTGCAACACTCTTTGAATTTAGCACTTCTTATTTAGTTAAGCATGTTTTAGTGTGTTACTAAACATATTAAATTTTGACTTTATAATAAAAACATTTTATTAAATAGAATGAAATATTTTTTTAAATCAAGTATCATAATTTTTTATTTATGCATTTTAATTATAAAAAAATTTAATTTTAATGCACTAAGTGTAAAATGTTTTACATTACTATATAATCATATCCGTTTATTTTGATACTAATTATGAGGTGAATGAATTTTTGTTTTTATTAATGTGATGCTATTTAATTAAATGTATATATAAAATATCAATAATATTGAAATTAAATTCTTATAAATATTGATTTAAGTTATTTATGTCTTTCATAAAATCATATGAGAATGTAAAAAAATTATGAATATTAACTAATTTGTAATAATTTATTTGATAAATTCTAAATTTAGCAAAAGAGTACTGACAACGCTGCTACGAAGTCACAAAGGGGCTCACAGTATAAGATTCAGCTTTTGGTTAAACTGTCAATTTACCAAAACAGGCCTTGCAGTAGATTACCAAACTTCACGTGATGTAATATTATGCTTAAAGAAATTTGCCACTTGTCACTTCTTTATTTGCTGGTCAATATTTTATCCTTCTTGACCACACTTTACAAATTCACCATAAAACTACCCTAATTGGTGAAAAATGCTAAAAAAATTATTAGTTTAATTACAACTTTACAAGTAAGTGAAGGATATCGTTGATAAAAGAATGCCTCAAGGAGGTTAAAAGGATGTGATCTGCATAAAATAAAAGTGGCCACCTGATAACGCTCAAGTTTCAAGATATAAGGGAAAATCATTCATACATTCCAATATTCCATAATCCATACATAATAAATCTTTGGCATTTTTTTTTATATAAATAAAATAAATATAGAATTTACGCAAACAAATAGAACTATGTAAATTTACGTTTTTATGTCGTTTTAGTAATGTCGTGGAGGTTGGGCGAGGGATAGAGTAAAACCAGTGACGCAGGGGTTGGGGGCGGCACTGGTACTTTTTTATGTGGGCCAGTGCCGCAGGGGATGGGGGCGTGACTGCCCAGGCCCAGTGCCGCAGGGGTTGGAGGCGGCACTGGTGTATTTTGGGTGCCTCAGGGATTGGGGGTGGCACTGGTGTATTTTAGGTGCCTCAGGGGTTGGGTGCGGCACTGGTTCTAAATGGACTCAAATATTACTATAATGTACCGTTTGGTATTTAATAATTAGATTACATCATTCATATATTTATATAAAATCTGTAGCAGGGTGATAAGTATTATGGAGATAATAAAATTTATAGAATCAGTTGCACCTTGCAAAGGAGTTTTTGTAAATTAGCTAATTAAAATCAGCTTTAGGTAGCATAGATTTTTTTATAAATTGGCCAATTGAAATTAACTCTTATGTACCACGTATTTTTTGTAAACTGGTCAATTAAAAAGATTATACATGAGCCAAATAATATAATCACCTTCCAAAATTTCATGGAAGGAAAAATTAATTTATACATATGTGTATTCGATTAGATAGCTTCACATTAATAAAAATATCTTCTTTTATTATCTACCTTATGATTAGTTTATTCAAAAAATTTTGGAAGGATTTATTTGACCATAAATTAATAAATATAATTTGTAAATTATATATAAAAAGTTATTTAGAAAATTACAATAAATGCCTATTTTATTTTCAAATGAAAGTAATCTAATGTTGGTCAGTCTTGTGCCATGTAGTAGTAGGTAAATGGTTAGTCAATTTTAAAATTTACATTTATAATTTAGAATTTAGAATTTTAAAATTAATGTTAATTGAAAAAGAAAGTTAATAATATAATATTATCTACACTAAAATATTACCAATTTTTCACATACAATCTAAGAACTTTCATCCAACTTTATGCTTTTATATTAGAATTTAATTTTAATATTCTATATGTGTAAATTATTTTTATATTTAATGAACAAATGATTATAAGTAAGAGTTTAATTTTGATGCACTAATAATGTGAAATATTTTATAAAGTCGTCAAAACGAATAATTAGCTATGAGGTCAATAAAAATGAAAATTATTTTTTATAATATGACGTTACGTAAATAAATGCACGTGAAAATTTTTTTATACTAAATAATGCATCAAAATTAAATTTCATAAATAAAAAATAGATGTTATTAAATTTCATTTTTATGAACCTCATAGCTAAATATTTTATATAAATTAATTTTTCCTTCCATGAAATTTTGGAAAGTGATTATATTATTTGACTCATGTATAATCTTTTTAATTGACTAGTTTACAAAAAAAATCCATGGTACATAAGAGCTGATTTCAATTGTCCAATTTACAAAAAATTCATGGTATCCTTGAGCTGATTTCAATTAGCCAATTTACAAAGAATCCGTTACAATGTGCAACTGATTCTATAAATCTTATTATCTCCATAATACCTATCATCCTGCTACGGATTTTATATAAATATATAAATGATGTAATCTGATTATTAAATACCAAACGGTACAATATAGTAATATTTGAGTCCATTTAGAACCAGTGTCGCACCCAACTCCTGAGGCACCCAAAATACACCAGTGTCGCCCCCAACCCCTACGGCACTGGGCCTGGGCAGTCACGCCCTCATCCCCTGCGGCATTGACCCACATAAAAAGGTACTAGTGCCGCCCCCAACCCCTGTCTCACTGGTTTTGCTCTATTCCTCACCCAACCCCCACGACACTACTAATACAACATAAAAACATAAATTTACATAGTTTTATTTGTTTGTATAAATTCTATATTTATTTTATTTATATAAAAAAATTTAAATAATTCCATATGAAAATTCTAATTAATGTTTTGAGAATCGTTATCTTTTGAAAATCGTTTTCCTTATTAATAGTAATTCAAAACTTTGATTTCATCTTCTCTCTTCGATTTTGTTTCTTTATAAAAAGGTTCATATGATTACTATCAGACTAAAAAAATTAAATAATTTGTTACTACGTCCTATTATTATCCTCTGTAATTTTTCCTTTCAATTCTCTATTATGGATATCAAATCTTCGTTGCTCTCTTCCCTAGTGCTGCTACTCTTCCTTCTTTTTGTTCAATTCACAAATGCAACCCCCAAAATTTTGGATGTGAACACAATTTGCAACCAAACCCAAAACCCTTCATTATGTTCAAAAATTCTAAACTCAAAACCCGGTGGTGCAGATGGTGCAGATCTAAATAGCCTGGCAAATTACACTATAGGTGTTGCTCGATCCAATGTTACAAACACAATTAGACTCATTAAGTTTCTAATAAGAAACTCAACTGATTCAGATGCGAAGGATCATTACGAACTGTGTCTGACACATTTCGGAGACGAAGACGCATTAAAGGCGGTGGAACGCGCTGAGAAAATGCTGAAGGCGAAGGATTATAAAAGTGTTAATATTGCTGCTGGTGATGTTGCAACGTCTGAAGCTTGTGTTTATGGTGATTCACCTTCTGATCCTGTTTTTCCTGATCATTCTTTGCTACCTCATTTTGCTGAATATGTGGAGCACGTTGCTGAGGTCATTTGTGTCATTTCAAACTATTTATCGGGTGATTATAATTGATTTCTAATTTCTACTAATCAGTAGTACTATCACGTTTTAGTTATTGTAAAAGTTAAATTTACTAGTAATAATGACATGAACTTTTAGTTTGGGTTACATATATGTGTTATGTGGAATGTATTTTTTTTTTGTATAACAACCAAGAAGCACAAAACATATAAAATACAAAAATATTAAGTAATCTACTAATTTCACACCCGAACATTTTTAATTTGGACAACGTAGGATTCGAAAACTCAAATAACCCTCAATTATTTTAAAATTTGAACAAATAGGTCTTTCTAAAATCAGTTAAGGATCTATTTATCTTAATTTTTAGAGTTTAGAACAATTTTTAAATGGTTGACACTTGAGAGCATTGAGAGTTTCAAATTATTAGGGATGACATTATTTAAATTGAATGTTCACGAATTGAATTAGGTATTTACTCAAAAAAATATGTAGAGTTGTGAAGAACATAATATAGAAATTAATTTTTTTCAAACAAAAAATATCTTGAAATGAAAAAAAAATAAACTATTTATTTGGATTATGTTATTTTTTATTTTTTAAGGCTTGGTTTGGTAAAGTTTTTTTCTTTTCGAAAGTAGTTTACGAAAGTTGTCTTTTAAAAAATAACTTTACTTTTTAAAAGTCGCATGTGTTTGTTAAAATCAAATAAAAATGTCTTTTAATAAATACAAACAATAATAATTATGCTTGGTAAAGTAACTTTTAAAATTTTAAAAAAATAATAATAGATATAAATGTAATAATAAATATGGGTATTTATTAATAAATAAGGTTATATTAAACTTTTTTAATTTTGATAAGCACAAGCCATCTTTAAAAAGTTTCTCACTTCCACTCTTTTGAGAGAAATGATGACATCAACATGCAAAATTTTTCCTATTTAAAAAATATATTTCATAGGGTTTGAACCAAGGATCTAAAAATAGTAAACTAACCTCATTATCACTAGGCTAAATTGATTTTGTTATAAAGAGCGATTTTTTAATATATATTATATAATGATATATTATGTTTTCTAATTAATATATATAGCATGAAGTATTTTATTAACTATTATTTTTATATTTAATTAACTATTATTTTATTTTATATTCAATGTTTCTTAAAATTTTTTATTGTATATGAATATTAAAATAAATATTAAATTGCATTTATTTAATATATGTGTTTAAAATTAAAAAATCTTAATATTAATAACTTTGTTAATTTATTAAAAATAATAATATTAATATAATATTAAAAAGAATTTACTATTTTTTAATAAGTTAACAAAATTAGTAATATTATTATTTTTAATAAGTTTACTAAATTATTAATATAATTATTTTTTAATAAATTACAATTTTTTTTGATAAATTAAAAAAATATCATTAATTTTGTAATATATTAACAAATATTATTATTTTTTAATTTTAAACACATATATTAAATAATTGCAATTTAATATTTATTTTAATATTCTTATACGATAAAAATTTTAATTTTAAGAAACATTGAATATAAAATAAAATAATAGTTAATTAAATATAAAAATAATATTTAATAAAATACTTCATGCTATATATATTTTAATTAGAAAATATAATATATTATTATTTAATATATATATTAAAAAAATCTCTACATGTAACAAAAATTAACTTAGCCTAGTGATAGTGATGTTAGTTCACTACCTTTAGGTCCTTGGTTGGGGCCAAAAGAGTGGCAATTTATCAAACCAAGTATAAATTTACTAGTAATAATCATGCATGGACCTAAAAAAAAATATAAAGAGCAAATTGAAAATTCAAGAAGTATAAGAAAATTTTGCACTAACTCCTTGTATTGAATTGGTTAAGTAAATTTAAGAAAATTTACTAGTCAATGGTGTTTGATGGTATAAATCAACATATATAAGTCAATTAAATAAGGTTGCTGAGTTTGTGAACCCTAGTGTTGTTATCGAATATAATCAAACACATGAAGTACTTTTTCAACTGTCGTGTTATATAAAAAATAATATGTTCAATAAGTTTGTTAAAGAAGAATATTTTATCGAAGAAGAAAATTATTCGATAAATGTTGGTAATTGAAAGGGGACACTTTTGTCGAAAAGGGAAAGATCGAGCAATTATCAAATGTATAGAAAGAAATTAATTTTGGAAGTCTCAGCAGTTATAACGCATGCAGAAGTTACAACCTACCTACTCTGACGTACTCTCATGAAAAGTTAGAAGAAGTAGTTTTTTACGTAAGTTATATTTAGTTATTTATTAGGATATTATTGTAATTTTTAATTTCTAGAATTGCTTATAAATAGAAGCCTTAAATTCAAAATAAAGGATTGGAACATTTGAAAGTACCCTACGCATCCTAACCCAGAAACAAATACACAGAGGAAATACCAAGTGTCTCTTCCACTTATTTTCTGTCCCGTTTCATTTAACTTGTGCCATTTCCTTCTTGCACTTTTATTTTTTTAAGTTTACTGTACATTTACATTTTCTTCCATTTTCTTTATCTTCTTCATCCTTTTTTAGCTTTATTTTTTTGTTGATATTATCTTTGGCTTGGTACTCATAACTGTTTGATAGTCGATCATTTACGTCGACGAATGGTTAAAAATCTGTAAAACAAATTGGCACATCCTGTGGGACAGTTGTATAGAAAAGTATCAATAAAAAAAAATTCTTTAAACTTTGAAATTCTGTGAAGTTGAAGATTGTTTTAAAAAAAAAATCTTCATTCAACTTTGAAATTTTGTGGAGTTGAAGATTCTAAAAAGAAAAAGTGACATGATTCAACTTTGAAATTCTGTAAAGTTGAAAATTTTATATGAAAAAGTTTCCGTTCAACTTTGAAGTTCGGTAAACTTGGTTGTTTTAAAAAAAAAATCTTTTTCTAAAATATAAAAGAAGTTTGCAAAATGTTATCATGGATAATGAGGAGAGTATTTCTAATCCATCAACATCAAATGACGATGTGACTCTCTTGCAAAAATGGTTCGAGAAGAATTAAGAAGAGTTACTATGAATTGGCAAACTTGTTATCACAAAGGTTCGATGAACTTTTGAAAATAAATATGGCTGAAAATCTTCAAAAGAATGTTGAAAACCCCATAATTTGACAAATAGCCAATATGCCCCACCTAGAATGGATAATGATATACATCTGAATCTTGAGAGCAATGCATGTGACAACATGATATCTAAAAAGTTGGCACACAAATTTTGAATAGGAGTGACTTCGATATTCAGTATGCCAATCAAGTTCGTTTTGATTCAGCCTTTCCCAAATTTGTTCAAGAAGCCTAATTGCCTAAAAGTTGGAAAGTCCCGAAGTCACTTTCTGTGTTTTCTGGAGAGGGTGACGAATCAACAATCGAGCACATAGCAATGTACACTTTTGAAATTGGTCAAATTGTTACCAATGAATTTCTGAAAATGAAATATTTTCCTTGCTCATTGACCAAACACGCATTTACTTAATTTTCCACTCTCCCGTCCAATTCGATTCATTCTTGGGTCGATTTAGAAAAAAAAAAATTCATGAACAATTTTATAGAGAAGAGATAAAAATTGGTTTGTTTGACTTATGAAGAGTTAAATGACTCTAAAATGAATTGATCCATGATTATGTGATTCAATTCAGACAAATGAAAAATAAGTGTCACAGTTCAATACTCGAAGATGAGTTTGTAAATTTTGTGGCACATGATTTTGAATTTTCTATTCGAAAGAAATTGGTTGGTCACAAATTTTTTTATGTCTCTCAACTTGTGAAACGAGTTCGACAAATTAATAAAATAAAGAAAAAGTATTTGTCGAGCCTGAGTTCATCGAAAAGATATCGTATTATTAAGTATTTATATTTTTTTCTCCATTTAGTAAAAAAAAAATAAATACTTGGTGGTATTTGTTATATCCGAAATAAATTTCTTCGATAAAGTGAAAGCTAAAAAAGGGTATGGTTACTATTCATCATAATGTCAGTAAAGCATGATGTTGTTAGCGAATATAATCAAAGACGTGAACTACTTTTTCAACTGTCGTGTTATATAAAAAATAATATGTTGAATAAGTTTGCTGAAGAAGAATATTTTATCGAAGAAGAAAATTGTTCGATAAATGTTGGTAATCGAAAGAGGACACTCTTGTCGGAGAGGGAAACAGATCGAGCAATTATCAAAATGTGTAGAAAAAAACCAACTTTAGAAGTCTCAACAGTTATGACACATGCAGAAGTTACAACCTACCTACTCTTACGTACTCTCATGAGAAGTTAGAAGAAGTAGTTTTTCACGTAGGTTATATTTAGTTATTTATTAGGATATTATTGTAATTTTTAATTTCTAGAATTGCTTATAAATAGAAGCCTTAGAATCACAATAAAGGGTTGGAACATTTGACAAGTACTCTACATATCTTAACTAAGAAACAGATACACAAAAAAATACCAAGTGTCCCTTCCACCCATTTTCTTTTCAGTTTCATTTAACTTATGTCATTTCCTTCTTGCACTTTTATTCTTTTTAAGTTTACTGTTCATTTGCATTTTCTTCCATTTTCTTTATCTTCTTCATTCTTTTTTAGCTTTATTTTTTGTAGATATTATCTTTGGCTTGATACCCACAATCATTTGATAGTCGATCATTTACGTCGATGTATGTTAAAAATCTGTAAAACAAACCCATTGAAAGGTGATTAACTGATTGTAATTGATTTTTAGCTCTAATAATTAGCTGGGATCAGGGTAAAGATCTTTAGATATATGTATTTTTACGCGTGATGGTTGATTGTTATCGACTGAATTTTAGTATTTATTTGTTATTATTTTAATATAGGATACCCTTTATTATTCCTTGTTTTTTTTATTTTTTTTATTTTACAGAATCCTTTATTCCTTTTAAGAATCTTTTAAAACTTGCATAGGACAATTTTATGGTGAAGAGATTTTATCATGCATAGAATGAAGAGAGAACAGTTGTACTACTTTTATTTTTAAAATTAATAAAAAATAAAATAAAATACTTTACATGATTGAAATCCAACCATTCATCAAAAGAAATTTTCATCTCTTTATCATTCTCCTCTTTATCATAGTATACACCATAATTAAATAAAAATAATAATCATATTTTATAACTAGTGTATGATCAAGTTAAAGATCTTTATAAATAGAATTTATAAAGGGAATAAATCTCTATGTACACTTTTTTGAAAACCAAATCCTAAATAAGTGTTTTTATGTACGCGTCTTTTTTTCTTTTTCTTCGCAACTCTCTTTCTCACTCCAGTGATACCCATGTTTTCTGCACATCCTCTTCCATCTCCTCTTCTTTTTCTTCTTCCTCTCCTCCTCTGTCGTCGTCATCATCGTTCTTTTTCTTCGTGCCTCTCTCACGCCAGTGATGTCCCTGTATTTTGCACCTTCTCTTCTCTCTCCTCCTCTTGTTTTTCTTCTTCCTCTTCGCTACCTCCTCGCCTCCGTTGTCATCGTCGTTATCATCGTTCTTCTTTTTCTTTGTTGCCTTCTCCTCATTCTCCTCCTCTGGTACGTTGTTGTTGTTGTTGTTGTTCTTTCTTCTTCTTCTTCTTTCGTTTATGTCTGCACATCTTCATCTATGAGAACTGGAATCTTCTTCTTTTTCTTTCTTTTATGCCTGCACTTCTTCATTTATGAGAACTAGAATTGTAACTCAAAACGATTGTGATATGATTTTTAAAAACTTGTTCGATGGTTTTAATTTTTTTATTCATTCTAATAGTAATATTCTGTTTGTGAATATTGAATTTGATTTTAATTGCTCTATTTTGCAATTTTTGTATGACGTTGATAAAGAGTCTTATAAATTCAAACAAACGAACATGTTAACGAACAAATTTTCACAACTCATTTTTCACATAGATTCAATATTCGACCAATTCAAACACACGAATAGATTTCTAAACTACCACGAAGAGATTTTCACAACACACGAACAATTTTTTAAATTACCACGAACAAATTTTCAAAACTTATTTTCAAGCATTCTTTGACATATTATTTGTTTCTTTCTTTATTATTCATATCAACGATAAAAACCTGTTCATGTCAAATATAAAATCCTGTTCGTGGCAATTATAAAATTATGCTCAAGTATTCTTTGAAATCTTACTTGTTTTTTACTTTATTATCCATCTCAACTATATAACATGTTAATGCTAACAATGTGTTTATGTTTATTTTGATTTTTTATTTCTGTTCGAATTACTTGACTCCTGCTCGCCAGTACTATTACTACTGCTTGCTTCAAAAACTCCTGAACTATCATAGATAACCAAAGTCATGTCACTCCCGCTCGGCGAATCAATCGCAAGTCCCAACCCAGAGAAAGAAAAAGGCAAAAGAGGTAAAGGGGTTTCCGCAAATCCTATAGCCATTAGCGCAGGAGCGAAGATTGCTTGGTTTCTTGCTGGTTTAGTTTTGAACGGAAACAAGCAACAAATTGAGAAGGGTTCAAAAGGTCATCTAACCAAAGAAGGTTGGGGAAAGGTTACGGGTTGGTTGGGAGGAAAGCCGATGCATAGCTATTTTGTTTTCTTGTCTTGTTGCCTAATGGTTTGATTGCTGCTTATCAAATTCTTTTATCAGAGAAGATTATGGGATGTTGTAATACTAAATCACTTCTCGTAGAGCCCATTTCCGATTTGAGATAGAATATTTGGGGATCACTAAATAAAGCGTTTGCCTCTATCGCCTACTTACTCAGGGATTCTATCTTAGATCTTCGAATCCATCCCTGTGAGTGCTAGGACTTTCTCTTTTTTCCTTATAACTATGGGCATGCAAGTTTTCAACTCATTCCTTTATGAGTCTGAGACAACTCCATCTCTTCAAATCAAATAGAACAATAAGAGATTGTGACCTCTTTGCTTAAACGAGGTAGCCATACCTAACCCACTAAGGGTTAATCAAAGAAATAGCATAAGTGAAGCCCTTAATGCAAGCACTAAGTAAGAAACCTACCTTTCCTCAACTCTTGGGCTTGAGGCTTCTTTTCAAGCTAAATAGAAATGGAAGAAGACGGCTGGTAGCGTAGGTTGGATCAACACGTAGATTCCAGCTGTCCTTGTTGAATGATTGAGTAGCTTTGACTTCACCTTTTATCGAAATTGGGTGGGTGAATAATGTTCAGTCTATTTGAGTATAAGATCGAAAAGACTGACTGCATTGATTACATTTCAAGTGAGATGTCCAAAAGAAAGGGAACGAGGATAAGAAGCGACAAATAAGTGAATGAAGAAACATGGCATGAGGAGAATGGAGAAATTCGAGATGTTAGAAGGTGCAAAATCAATAGGTGCCGGAATAAAGTCCTTCCCCCAAAAGGACTACCCCATGTACTTTTTTCATCATAATCCTCATGCTTCCGATCTTCCTATACCAATCTAACAAATTCGCTTTAAAGTTATTAAGAAACTATGAAGTAGAAAAGGAAGAAGAGAAGGAGGAAACGGGAAAGGCGGAGGAAAAAGAAGAAGAAAAAGAAAAAGAAGAAAAAGAAGCTACGTGAGTCAGGGGTATACTGAGACTGAGAGTGTATTGTTTGGTTTGACTTGGCTAGAAACCCGCCTCTCCAAAAATCTTAATTGAACCGTCGAACCGGCCATAAACTAGATGGTCGGCGAACCGAAACCCGACCGATTTTCTCCTCGACAAAAAAATAAGAACAAAGAAACTGATTTTGTTAGTGAGAAGTTAGTGGATTTTTTAAAAATAAATGATATTACTATTTTGCCCAAATATTTTATTTTACAAATGAATTATTAGAGGGTAAGTTTAGTCCAAAAAGTTGGACACCATAAAAAGATATCCAATAATAATAATAATAATAATAATAATTGAAATGATTAAAAAATAAAAATGCGAAAAGATATATATTATTTTATCGATAAGTAGGGAATAGAGTTTGTAGACAGAATTTTAAGTAGGAAAAATTAGCAGGTCTATAAAAAAACAAAAAAAAAAGCAATGACGGATCCATTTTTTAAATATGTCATTTTTTAATCATGAATATTAAAAGATAAAAATGTGAAAAAATTATAATGGCTAAATTCTTTTTCTACCTCAATATAAATTGAAGAAGAGTTATATGTTGTAGGTGTACTCAATCTCGTAACCATGTCCTTTCATGCTGAACATCTTTAAATAAATAAAAAACAAAATAAAATAAATAAAAATTTCGATGAGATAAAATGGTTACAGACGTCTTTATACTCTTACATATATTATTCTATACTACGTACATAAATTGCTTCTCTTCCTTTAAGAGTTTGATTCCGATGCTTCTATTATGTTGACGTTGTACTCGATCAACATCAATTCTTAGATTTTGTATCCATAATATTTTCATGTTCAACATTTCAAAAATAAAAAATAAAATAAAATAAAATAAAACCTCGATTAAATAAAATTGTTATAGAAATTATTATGTAAAAAAGTCCAAAATTAGTGACCCAAGTCAAATTAAGGACTTCATCAATGAGTTAGTTGTACTTTCACAAATCAACCATAAGCAGGTTAAAATCATTGCACGCCATGAGGCTACATGCAATGTATATATTGGGTTTTAGAGAGAAAATTATTATATATAAAGAAAACTGTCTTTTAACTATTAATTTATATTTATTTTTTTATTTTAATTTTAATTTTCACTTATTTATAAATTAACTATATTTTTATTTATACATTATTATTAATATAAAAATTATTTTTGTTAAACATATATAAATTAAAATATAAACACTAAAATATATCTTTTGAACTAATCACATCGTATTTTTTTTTATGATTATATGTTATTTACTAATATTATAACATAATTATATGGTATTTATAATGAATGTAATTAAATATAAACATGTCATAACAAAATCATAATAGGATCCGATATGTCAATGACAATAATAAATAATTCATGAATATAATTTAAAAATTCTAAACAAAAATAATTAGTTTAATTACAAATTTCCAAGTGAAAGATATGGTAGATAAAAGAAAACGTCAAGGAGGTTAAAAGGATGTGATCCGCGTAAAATACAAGTGGCCACCTGTTAGTGCTCAAGTTTCAAGATATAAGGGAAAATCATTCATACATTCCAATATTCCATAATAATACATAATAAATCTTTGACTAAAATAATTTCATACGAAAATTCTAATTAATTTTTTGAGAATTGTTATTTCTTGAGAATCGTTCTCCTTATTAATAGTAATCCAAAACTTTCATCTTCTCTCTTCCATTTTTCTTGTTTATAAAAAGGTTCATATTAATATCAGACTAAAAAAAATTGTTACTACATCCTCTTATTATCATCTCTAATTTGCTCAATTCTCTATTATGGATATCAAATCTTCGTTGCTCTCTTCGATGTTACTCTTCCTTTTCTTTGTTCAATCAACAAATGCAACCACCAAAATTGTGGAAGTGAAAATAATTTGCAACCAAACCCTAAACCCTTCCTTCTGTTCAAAAATTCTAAACTCAAAACCCGGAGGTGCAGATGGTGCAGATCTAACTACCCTAGCAAATTACACAATAGGTGTTGTTCGATCCAATGTTACAAACACAATTAGACTCATTAAGTTTCTAATAAGAAATTCAACTGATTCAGATGCTAAGAATCATTATGAACTGTGTCTGACACATTTTGGATACGAAGAAGGCGCATTAGGCAAAGTGGATTACGCTGAGAAAATGCTGAAGGTGAAGGATTATAGAGGTGTTAATGTTGCTGCTTCTGGTGTTATAGCGTTTGTTGAAGGTTGTGTTTCTGGTGATTCACCTTCTGATCCTGTTTTTCCTGATCATTCTTTGCTACCTCGTTTTGCTGAATATGTGGTGCATGTTGCTGAGATTATTTGTGTCATTTCTAACTATTTATCGGGTGATTATAATTGATTTTTAATTTCTAACTATTTGTGTCATTTCTACGTACTAATCAGTAGTATTAGATTTTAGTTAATTGGTTTTTTACTTTTTACTTTTTAGTGCTGGGGATATAATTGTAGAAGCTAAATTTACTGGTAATAAGGACATGAATTTTTAGTTTGGCTTATCATGTGGTCATGTGGAATGTATTTTTTTGGTAGAACAATCAAGAAGCACAAAACATATGACATAGAAAATTATATAGATACATAGAGCTGTGAAGATTGAAGAACATAAAATATATTGAAACGTTTTTCTAACATAAAATATCTTATTGAAAAGAAAAAAATAAATTTAAATTATTTATTTGAATTTATTCGTTTTCTTTTCTAATTCTATTATAAATATCATTGCTAGTTGTGTATTGATCATATTTTTTTTCTCTTCTCGTGTAATTATTCAGAATATCTTTTTTTGTAATATTTTAGTCATGTATATTTTATTTCTTTTATTTTTTTGTTTGATGTTAACTATTTAAAAGGGATAAATATTTTAATATATACATAATGTGATATTTTCTTTCTTCTATAATAGTAGGAGAATTTATAAAATTAAAATATTTTTTTAATTGTATACTTAAAATTAATAATAATAATATATTTTTTTATAATTAATAAAAATATTTAAAATATTATTTTATGATTCATTAAGTTCGTTTTTATTTTTTTTATTTTAAAGCAGATTCCATATTTTGAGAAACTTTTTCTTTGAAACATCTGATTAGTCACCTGCTTGGTGCAAAAGGAAATCTAACTAGATAAAACATTTCATATAAAACAACAAAAAATTGATTTTCATATATAAATCTCCTTTCACTCATATAATAAAATTTGCATTTTCATGTTCTAACAATATTCTAATCTTTGTGCTTTAACCAGGTTAACCATAAAGTTTTCACATTTCATGACGATAGATCAGGACTTAGAACTATTAGATTAAAAAAATTGAATCTACAAATGAAAAATGAAGATTAATGGTGAAAAAAAAATGAAAGAGAAATAAAAAATAGAAGGATACTAGCCATTTGGGCAATTACAAGAGTGAGCTTTTGCCTTTATTTGTTTTTTAATAATGATTGTTTTATCATCTAATAATTAGGATTTTATTTTGAAAATTTGAAATGTATCTCTTATTTATTGGGTAATTAAACTTTATATATTTAGATACAATATATATGTATAAATATATGTTTTATATTTTTTTGTCCTCAAGAGGAGATTAAAGATTTAGATCCTTGTTTTTTGTATTAGAATTGAATAAATGAATAAGAAAGCTTAAAATATAAGCTTGCAAAAAATATGCATAAAAAACTTACATAAAAGATAATAGAGTGTATTTGATACTAGCATGTTATGTGTTTTTAGAATTTTCTAAAGACAAAAAAGGAAAAATATATAATAAAATCTTATTTTTTATTTTTTCTTCTGGTTTTTATTTATTTTGTCTTTGGGCTTTGGCCCCTCAATCTTTAAATTCATAAAAGATGAATTTCCCAATTTTAAACCATTAATCAAGTTTTTTTTTTTTTTTTCAGTTGACCAATCAAGAGGAAAAAATAAAAAATAGACTTTTATGGTTGTAAGTTTGTAACTGTTTTGTTTAACGGTGAGTTATCTCAATATAATATTAAAATTCAATATCACAAAATATTTTTAAACTAATTGCTAAATTTGAACAATGATACGGAATCAACATTAGGGAGCTAATAGGGAGACAATAATTAAGTTATCATCCAAAGTTTATCTGAGTTATCATCCGTAACTCATATATCCAACAATAAGTTATCATCCAAAATTTATATTATCATTCGTAATATATATTGGCTTCTATTAGTCATAATGTGTTGGTTTAATAGTCTTTCGCTAAATTTAGATAACAAATAACGATTAAATTGGTCATCCTTTTTTATCCCTTGAACAAAATTGAGCAGCCAAACCGATCTGAAATACTTTTCTTTTTGCTATATCAGTTTGCCTAATGACATACATGTATGACAGTTAACATCCCCATGTTCATTAGCAATGCGTTAACACCATTAACTAGCCAATCAATGAAAGGATTACACATATCCAAAGACTAATTTAATTTAAAATTTTAGAATACGTAAAAATGCAAAAACCAATTTAATTGTTATCTTGTTTAAAAATATTAAAAATGAAAATAAAAAATAAAAGTGCCAAACAAATCACTATAAAATATAAATAATGATAACCTAACCTTAAAAGGTCAAAATGTCAACCTTTTGTACTAATTCCGGTGTTTTAATTTTCTCAACCTATTTTCAAGTGCAAGTTCAATTCCCTTGATTCCATTAGGCAGCTTTTGTTGGTTTTAGAGAAAAAAGACTGACATATAGACTCAAACAAAAAATTATAGATACGTAAAGAAGCATTATGTCTTAATAGAGCAAGTGTTATATTTGTGTAATTTTTTATACTATTTGATATCAAAATAATATTTTATTTAGCATAGAAATAAATTTCTTAGTTGAACTTGGTTAGTCAATATCACTTGTTCAAATAGCATTACTTCACTAAATTAGTATATTATGAATCAAATATTAAAATTATTCATGAATTTTAATTTTTGCTAACAAAAATATCCTTGGATTTTAATAACGACAACATTGCCCTCCAATTTTTATAAAATGTGACAAAAATACCATTTGTTAACTCGATATTAATTATAACGTTAACTTTTGTCTTATTTTATGAAAATTGGGGATACTTTTGTCGATTTTAAAGTTCATGAATATTTTTATTGGCCATATGAAAATTTGAGAACAATTTTAGTGGTTATTGTAACGATCCAACTTTTAGCATGTCATGACAGATGCTAAGAGTTAAATAGTTACTACACTTGACTCTAATTTTCATATTATTTATTATTTTATAAGCCTGTCGTCGGTTGCCGTGAATTAAAAGGAAGATAATAATAATTGAAATCGAAAACAAAATAACAATTATAACATTCATCATTTCATTAATCACAATATATTAGGAAGAGTCATATATCATCATAACAACTTAGACTTATATAATAAGTATCATATCTAAATATACTGTACAACCTGATCCACGTAGGGATCTCAAATCCCTATACATCAGACTAGAAAGCTGTAAAATCCTAACCCTCTTGGACATATACTATAGCGAGGGAACCAGTACTAAACAACTCAGGATATGCTGTGAAAGCCGGCCATGTATATAATCGTAAAAGTCTATTCTTGCAACTTCCTTAAAGTTCATTACTCCGGTTCTCATACACGTGGAAAAATAAAGGGGTGAGAATCTAATATTCTCAGTAAGGGTATAACAAGGTTTCGCGTATATAACTTAAGACGTTGAACCTTTTTATGTATTAATAGCAAAATTATTATTACAAATACAATTATTCAAACACAGAATGCAAGCAAACATATGCTCAAACA